>CM041114.1:25560365-25631117 GCA_023079485.1 Archilochus colubris | reverse complement strand
CCCCCTCCTCACCCCCCGAATCCCCTCTCCAGCCTCTGAATCCCTCCCCACCCTTTCAAGCCCCCTCCCCAACCCCCTGAGCCCCCCCCAAGCCCACTCCCCACCCCCTGAATCTCCAACCCCTGAATCCCCCCAAATCCCTGAATCCCCCCCAGCCCCTGAAGCCCCCTCCCCAGCCCCTAAATGCCCCCCAAGCCCCCTCCCCACCCCCTGAATCCTCTCCCCACCCCCTGAATCTCCAACCCCTGAATCCCCCCCCAACCCCTGAATCCCCTGAAGCCCCTGAAGCCCCCTCCCCAGCCCCTCAAGCTCCCACCCCTTCAAGCCCTCCCAACCCCTGAGCCCCTCCTCACCCCCCTGAATCCCCTCCAGCCTCTGAATCCCCTCCCACCCCCTTGAGCCCCCTCCCACCCCCTGAATCCTCTCCCCACCCCCTGAATCTCCAACCCCTGAATCCCCCCCCAATCCCTGAATCCCCCCCCAGCCCCTGAATCCTCTCCCCATCCCCCCAAGCCCCCTCCCCACCCCATGAATCCCCCTCCCCACCCCTTGAGCCCCCTCCCCACCCCCTCAAGCCCCCTCCCCAACCCCTAAATGCCCCCCAAGCCCCCTCCCCACGCTGACCTCGCCCCCCCCCCAGTTCAGCCACGCCAGTAAGTACGCGGCGCTCGCGGTGGACGGCGAGGAGGAGGAGGAGGAGGAGGAAGAAACCACGGAATGAAATCCCCGGGGAGCCGCTGAACCCCCCCGGGATTGAGGGGAAAAGAAACAAAAAAAACCCCCCGGGAATGCTGATAAAAAACAAAAACCAAAACCAAACCCCCCCGGGAATGCTGAATCCCCCTCCCCACGACCCCCGGGCGCCGGCGCCGTTTCCTTCCCACCCCCCCCCCCACCCGTGGCCACCTCGGGAGCGTGGGACGAGAGTTGAGATTTTTCAACCAGCAGAAAACCCAAAAAAAGGGGAAAAAAACCTCCCAAAAATCCCGATCCGGAGCAAAATAAACAAAAACTTCATCCTGGGCACGCGGAGCTCATTAATCACTGCGGGTAATTAGCGGTAATTAACGAGGGAAACAAAACACAGACCCCCCCCCCCCCTCCTCCTCCTTTCCACTGTGGGAGGAGCGATCCGGAGTGAATCCGGAGTGACACCCACGGGGGAGGGGGGGTGAGGGGGGGTCTGTCCCCTCCTTGGTGTCACCCGGGGGGGGACGACGACACACAGCCCCCCCCCTCAGTTTTGGGGGTCCAAACGTTGTGGAATTGTCCCCCCCCCCCCCCCTTGGTGACATTTTGGGGACACTTCCCCAGGGGGGGTTCCCCAGACTCTGTGAGGGGGGGTCTGTCCCCTCCTTGGTGTCACCCAGGGGGGGGCACACACATCCCCCTCCCCCGTCAGGTTTTGGGGGTCCAAACGCTGTGGGGTTAACCCGGGATTGTCCCCCCCCCCTTGGTGACATTCTGGGGACACTTCCCCAAGGGGGGGTTCCCCAAACTCTGTGAGGGGGGGTCTGTCCCCTCCTTGGTGTCACCCGGGGGGGGGGCACACACACATCCCCCCCCCCGTCAGGTTTTGGGGGTCCAAACGTTGTGGAATTGTGTCGTGTGTCCCCCCCCCCTTGGTGACATTCTGGGGACACTTCCCCAGGGGGGGGTCCCCAAACTGTGAGGGGGGTCTGTACCCTCCTTGATGTCACCCGGGGGGGGGGACGACACACAGCCCCCCCCCTCAGTTTTTGGGGGTCCAAACGCTGTGGGTTGTGCCCCCCCCCCATTGGTGACATTCTGGGGACACTTCCCCAGGGGGGGGTCCCCCAAACTCTGCCCCCCCCAGCTGTTAATTCAGGGAGAAAAAGGAAGGATTGGTTTGTTCTGCCCCCCCCCAATGAGGACAGGACCCCCCCCCCCAAATTAAGGGGACAGGGAGGGGACGTTGCCCCCCCCTCGGTGTCCCCCCCCCCGGGGCCCCCTCAGGAGAAACATTTGTACAAATGACACTTCTTAGAGGGGGGGGGTCCCGGGAGCAGCCACTGCCCCCCTGTGTGCCCCCCCCGTGGGTCCCACTCCCATTTGGGGTTTTCTTACCCCCCCCCCAATAAACTGAGTCCCTTTAATGCCCAAATCCTTTTGCCCCCCCCCCACTGGGGGGGTCTTGAGCCCCCCTTTTCCCCCCCCCTCATTTTTCCCCCCCCCCCTCTCCTCCCCTCCCCTTTTTTCCTTGCCCCCCCCCAACCAAAGTGGGCCCAGACCCCCCCCAAATCATTGCACCCCAAATCATTGCCCCCCCTTTAAGGGGGGGGGGACGGACAGGGGGCTTCATCCAGGGGGGGGCTTCATGCACAGAGGGGCTCCACCCGGGGGGGGGGTTCACCTGGGGGGGGGGGGGGCTTCACCCATGGGGGGGGGGATTCACCAGTGGGGGGGGGCACAGAGGGGCTTCACCCCCAGGGTGACATCGGGGGAGGGGGGGGCTTCACCCATGGGGGGTTTAATCCCAGTGGGGGGTTGGGACACTTCACCCGGGGGGGGGTCACACCCCGGGGGGGGGTTCCGGGCCCCTGCCCCTCCCGATGGAGCCCCCCCCGGCCCCCCCCTCTCCCCGCCCCCAGCCCCACAATGCCTGCTCTGTCTGCTGCTCCGGCTGCGGCCCCCCCGCAATGGGGGGGGGTGGGGGGTACACAGGGGGGGTCCGGGGGGGGGCCCTGAGGGCTGGAGCCGCGTCCTGACACAAGGCTGTGCCCCCCCCCCCCAAAATCCGCCCCTGGATGGAGGGGGGGGCTGTGCCTTGGGGTCCCCACCCTGTGACCCCATCTTGGGGACACCCCCCACCCACCATTGGGTGCCCTCCCCGCCACCCACCCATGGGGACCCCACCCATGGTCCAAACTTGTCACCTCGTGTCCCCCTCTGCCACCCATCGAGGAACCCCACCTCGTGTGTCCCCCTGTCACCCATCGGTTGACCCCCACCTCGTGTCCCTCTGTCACCCATCAGGGACCACCTCGTGTCCCCTCTGTCACCCATCAATGGGGACCCCACCTCCGCGTGTCCCCTCTGTCACCCATCGGTTGGGACCCCCCCACCTCGTGTCCCCTCTGTCACCCATCGATTGGGACCCCCACCTCGTGTCCCCTGTCACCCATAGGACCCGTGTCCCCCTCTGTCACCCATCGATGGGGACCCCACCTCGTGTCCCCCCCCTCTGTCACCCATCGATGGGGACCCCCCCACCTCGTGTCCCCCCCCTCTGTCACCCATCGATGGGACCCCCCCACCTCGTGCCCCCCCCTCTGTCACCCATCGCTGCCTCCCCCCCCTCCCCAGTCCCCATTTTGGGTCCCAGAGCGTTCCTGCAGCCCCCCCCTCGGAGCCCCCCAGTCCCCCCCCCTGCGGGGGCCGTCGCGGTGTCCCGGGGGGGGGCCGGGGGGGGGTTGGGTTTTTTTTGGCCGTTTCCAAGATTTTTTAGTGCCGGGAAGGAGGGAAACGCGCCCGGAGCCATGGGCCGGGGGGGGGGCGGCCGCTGCTTGGCCCCCCCGTGCTGCCCGCGCCCCCCCGGCACCCCCAAGGTGTGTTTGGAGAGGGGGGGGGGGGCGATGTCCCCTTCCCCCCTTCCTGGGGGGCTGCGGTAATCGGGGGGGGGGGGGGAACAGAGCAGGGTGGGCTGAGCCCCCCCGGGGGAGTTTGGGGTGGGGTCTGGGGGGGTTGAACAGCACGAAGGGGGGGTCGGGGGGGGGCACAGGGGGGGTCGGGGTTGAGCCGGAACCAGGAAGTGCCGAAGGGGGGGGGGGTCCTGGGGAAGGGGGTCCCAGAGGACCCCGAGAGCGGCTGCTGGGCCGGGATCCCCCCCCCGCGGTGCCCCCGAAACCGCTCCGCACCCGCCCCCCCCCCGAGACACCCTAAGGGGGCCCAGGGATGGGGCCCCATGGGGGTTTTCTGGGGGTGTCCCCCCCAGACCCTATGGAATGTCCCGGACCCTATAGCCCCCCCGGACCCTACAGCCCCCCCAATCCCTAAAGCCCCCCCCGCCCCCCCATAGCCCCCTCCCAGACGCTTGTAGCGGACCCCCCCAGACCCAAAAACCGCCAAGCGTCCCCTATAGCCCCCCCCCCCTAAAGCCCCCCAGTACCCCAGTAGCCCCCCCGCATCCCTTTAGCCCCCCCCGGCTGCTGTCCCGGGGCCATAGGGCGCTCCAGGGACCCCTAGAGCCCCCCCCAGGTGACCCCCCCCTCCATTAACCCGTTGTGCCCCAGCCCCCCCCCCAGCAGCAGCACCGAGGGCTGGGGGGGTGCAGAGAAGGGGGGGGGGGGTCCCAACTCCCGCCCCTTCCCCATTCGGGTGTCCCGGGGAGGGGTGACGGGAGGGGGGGGGTGAGGAGGAAGAGGAGGGGTCGAGGGGGGGGTGGGATGAAGGGGTGGGGGGGGGGGCAGCGCAATGAAGGTCCGAGGGGGGGGGCGGGGGCGTCACTCTAATTCGGGGTGCTCCCCCCCCCCTCCTAAACCCCCCCGATATCGGGGCAGGGAAACTGAGGCAGCGGCTCCCCCCGTGTCCCGCCGCTCCCCCCCTGCGCTGTCGCTGTGTCCCCCCCCCTCGGGCTGTCGCTGTCCCCCCCGCTGTCCCCCCCCCTCCTGCTCCCTGTCCCCCCCCCCCAGCACGGGAAGCGGCTCCGCTCTGCGCGGAAGCCCCGGGGCGGGCCCGGCCCCATCCTTGGGCCGCCCGTCGGTCCCGGAGCCGCTCCCGGAGCCGCTGCCGAACCCCCCGGACCCCCCCCCTGAGCCCCCCCCCCGCCATGAAGCCCCCCGGGCCCATGGGGACCTTGCTGAGGGCGTTCGGGCGCCGCGACGGAACCGACCCGGTAGAGAGAGGGGGGGGGACGAGGAGGGGGGGTCCCGGGGGGAGAATTGTTGAGGGGGGGTCCTGGAGGGGGGGGGAGTCCCGGGGGGGGGATTGCCGAGGGGGGGTTCTGGAGGGGGTTTGGTGAGAGGGGGTCTTGGGGGGGTCCCGGGAGGAGTTCGTAGACGGGGGGTCCTGGGGGGGGCGGGGAATTGGCGAGGAGGGATCCCGGGGGGGTCCCGATGGGGGGGGGAGGTGACGAGGGGGTCCCGAGGGTCCTGAAGGGGAATTGCTGAGGGGGGGTCCCGGGGAGGGTCTCGGGGGAGGCTGTAGGGTAAGGGGTCTCCGGGGGGGTGTCCCGAGGGTGAGGGGTCCGGGGGGGGGAATTATGGGTGGGGGGGGGTCCGGGGGGGACTCGTGAGTGGGGGGGTGTTGAGGGAGGGTCCTGGGGAGGGTCCTGAAGGGAGATTATTGAGGGGGGGGTCGCGGGGCCGTCCCCCGGGGAGATCGTAGAAGGGGCGTCCCGGGGGGGTCCCGTGGGGGGGGGGGGAGTCCGAGGAAGGGATTAATGAGGGGGGGTCTCGGGAAATGTTTTAGGGAGGGGTCCCCGGGGGGAGATATCGAGGGGGGGTCCCGGGGGGGGGGGGAGGGCAAGAATTTGAGGGGAGGTCCCGAGGGGGGCGGATCCCGGGGTCCGAGGGGGTCGGGGACAAGGGGGATCCTCGAGAGGGGTTCCACGTGGGGTTCCACGGGGTCAGCCGGGAAATGGGGGTGTGTTGAGGCAGGACCCCCCCGGTGTCACCCCCGGCTTTGCCCCCCCCCGCCCCGCGATCTCGCTCCGCCGCCCACTCCCCACTCGTGACACGAGTGGGGGCTCAGCCGAGTGGGGGGGGCGATGCTGATGCCCCCTCCCCGCTATTTTCCCGGACCCCCCCGCCCCCCATTTTCCCACTTTCCCTCTTTTCCCACGCCCTCTCCCACTGCTCTTCTTCCACTCTCCTCGGTTTCACGCCCCCTTCCCACGCCCGTGGGAACCATCGGGGCCGTCCCGGGGGGGGGGGGCGGTCACGACTCTCTCACCCCCCCGGGGCGCCGCTTCCTGGGCTGGTCCCGATCCCGCTTCCTGCGGACGGGACACGGTGTCCCGGTGGGGTGGGACACGGGGGGGGAGGACACGGGGGGGACACGGGGGCGGGAGGACACGGGGGGGTGTAAGGGGGGGGGCAGTCCCGGCTGTCAGTGCCCATGGCCCCCCCCGGGGTGCGTGCCTCAGTTTCCCCTCCATGGATAGGGTTATTGGAAGGGGGGGGACACGATGTGTCAGTGCCCCCCCCCCGTGCCCGTGTCCCCCCCCCCACGTTTCTGTCCCTCCCCCCCCAGCCCCGGCAGCCCCCCCTGCCCCACACTTTTCGGGAAAAGGCCTTGAGGAGGGGGGGGGTCTGCGCTGCCTGCGGGGAGACCCTCGGCACCCAGGGACTCGTCTGCAGAGGTGACCCCCCCGGGACCCCCCCCCCGGACACCCCGGGACCCCCCCCCGTACACCCCGGGGACCCTCGGGAATATGGTGGGGGGAGGGGATATTTGGGACCCCCCATCTCGGGGTGATGCTGGGGGGGGGGATGTGAGGGGGGGGCTACTTGAGGGGGGTGTTGGGGAAATGCTGGGGGGTGCCCCCCCGGATGCTGTTGGGGGGGGGGGTTGGCGGGAGGGGGAGGGATGCAGGGTGGGGGCTGAGGGGATGTTGGGGGGGGCTGATGGGAGTGGGGGGGTGCTGGGGGGGGGGATGTTGGGGGGGTTGGGGGCTAAAGGTGGGGGGGTTCTCTGGGGGATGTTTGGGGGGGGTCCTGGTTTTCCCCGGGGGGGGGTCCTGATGTCCCCTCTCTGCCCCCCCCCAGTGTGCAAAGTCACCTCCCACAAACGCTGCGAGACGAAGGTAAAGAGGGGGGGGGGGTTGGCAGACCCCCCCCCACTGTCCCCTCTTGGTCCCGGGTGGGAGGTGGGCACACAACACGGGGGGGGGCGGTGTTTGTCCCATGTGTGTCCGCCCCCCCTCCGCTCCCCCCCCCGTTGTGCAACTCCTCGGCCTTGGCTGCAGTCCCGGGGCTGCAGCTGCACAAACCGCGGGGGGGGGCACGGACACGGGGGGGGGGGACACGGGGTCAGTGTCCACCCAGGCAGGGACAGAACGCGGTGTCCCCCCCCCACCCCGAGAAAAGCGCGGGGTCCCCGAGGCGGGGGGGGGGGGGGTCCCGATGTCCCGGTCCCCCAGATCCCACCCCCCCACCCCTTCCTTTCATGCCTCAGTTTCCCTCCGGATGGGGCAGGGAAGGGGGTTTGGGGGGGGCTGATGGGGGGGGGGGGAAACTGAGGCACACCCGCGCTATTTTTAGACCCCCCCCGCCCCTCGCCCCCCCCCGCCCCGACCGCCTCAATCGCCGCCTCTGTCCCGCGTGGGCCCCGCGCCAAGAGCAACACGGGGGGGGGGGGTTGTGCGGGGGGGCTGCGGGGGTCCCTCTGAGGGGGATCTGGGGGTCCCTGCATGCGGCTCGGAGGCTGCTGTGGGGCTGGGGTCCCCCTATGGGGCTGGGGTCCAGCTATGGGGCTGGGGTCCCTATATAAGGTCCTAATATGGGTCTGGGGTCTTTCTGTGGGGCGGAATCTCACTATGGGGCCGGGGTCCCGCTGTGGGGCTGGGGTCCCATTATGGGGCTGGGGTCCCGCTGTGGGGCTGGGGTCCCTCTATAAGGTCCTAATATGGGTCTGGGGTCTTTCTGTGGGGCGGAGTCTCACTATGGGGCCGGGGTCCCGCTGTGGGGCTGGGGTCCTGTTATGGGGCTGGGGTCCCCCTATAGGGCTGGGGTCCCGTTATGGGACTGGGGTCCCCCTATAGGGCTGGGGTCTCGTGTGGGGCTGGGGTCCATCTATAAGGTCCTAATATGGGTCTGGGGTCTTTCTGTGGGGCGGAATCTCACAATGGGGCCGGGATCCCACCACGGGGCAGGATCGTGATAGGGGGCTGGGGTCCCGCTGTGGGGCTGGGGTCCCACTATGGGGCTGGGGTCGCTGGGGTCTCAATATGGGGCTGGGGTCTTTCTGTGGGGCAGAATCTCACTATGGGGCTGGGGTCCCGCTGTGGGGCTGGGGTCCCACCATGGGGCTGGGGTCGGCTGGGGTCTCGCTGTGGGGCTGGGGTCCCCCTATAGGGCTGGGGTCCCGCTATGGGGCTGGGGTCCCTATATAAGGTCCTAATATGGGGCTGGGGTCTTTCTGTGGGGCGGGATCTCATTATGGGGCTGGGGTCCCGTTATGGGGCCGGGGTCCCGCCCCGGGCTCTGTTCTGGGTCCCATTTGGGGCTGGGGACATGGTGACGCCCCCCTCCCCCTGTAGGTGACGTCCCCGTGCCAAGCCCCGCCCCCCCCCGAGCTGGTGAGTGTTGGGGGGGTCGCTCCCTGCTCAGGACCCCCCCGAACCCCCCCCCCAGAAGCCCCCATGTGGGCGGCAAAGGGGAAACTGAGGCAGGGGGGCTCCCCCCCCACCCCCAAAATAAAACCCTCTCTGCACCCCCCAGAGGAGGAACACGGCCCCCGCGAGGCGCAGTGAGCCCCTGGTGAGACCCTGACCCCCCCGGGACCCCCCCCCAAACCCCAGGGGAGGGACCCCCCCCCCTCATGACCTCCCTTGTGCCCCCCCCCTCCAGGGCTCCACCAAATCCCTCAACACCCCCCGGCAGCCAAACACCCTCCCCAGGTACGGGGGGGACACGGGGGGGGGGGCACTGGGGGCGTGGGGGGGTCTCGGGGGGGGGGGCAGGGGATGCTGCAGGGTCCCGGGGGTGCTCTCTGCCCGGGGGGGGGTCACAGGAGGGTCTATGTGGGTGCCCCCCCCCTCCGGATGAGGCCCCCGGTGCCCCCCCCCCGTGGGGGTGCGTGGGGGGGGGGATCACGAGGGTCTTTTGTGGGGTGGGGGGGTCATGAGGGGGCCTGGGGGGGGTCCATGGGGGGCGTGAAGGGGTGGTGAGTGCACGAGGGGGTGGGTTCGGTTCCGGGGGGGTCGGTTCGGTTCCGGGGGGGGGATCCGTTTGGCGCTGGGTGGGGATCAGTCCCGTGCCGGGGGTGTCCGTTTGGTGCTGGGAGGTTCGGCCCGGTGTCGGGCGGGGGTCGGTCCGGTTCCGAGGGAGTTATGTCCGGTACCGGGGGGTTGGGTTGGGTTCGGTGCCGGGGGGGTTCTGTCTGGTGCCGGGGGGGTTGGGTTCGTTCCGGTGCCGGGGGAGTTCTGTCCGGTACTGGGGGGGTCAGCCCGGTACTGGGGGGTTCTGTCCGGTCCCGGGGGGTTATGTCCGGTACCGGCGGTTCGGTCCTGTCCCGGGTTGGATTCTGTCCGGACCCGGGGGATTCTCTCCGGTTCCGAGGGGTTCGGTCCTGTGCCGGGGGGGTTCAGTCCGGTACCGGGGGGGTTCTGTCCGGTCCCGGGACGGTTCTGTCCGGTCCCGGGGGTTCGGTCCGGAACCGGGGGATTCTCTCCGGTCCCGGGGGGTTCAGTCCGGTACCGGGGGGGTTCAGCCCGGTCCCGGGGGGTTCAGCCCGGTCCCGGGGGTTCGGTCCGGTACCGGGGGTTCTGTCCTGTCCCGGGTTGGGTTCTGTCCGGACCCGGGGGATTCTCTCCGGTTCCGAGGGGTTCGGTCCTGTCCCGGATTGGGTTCTGTCCGGTCCCGGGGGGTTCAGCCCGGTACCGGGGGGTTCTGTCCGGTCCCGGGGGTTCGGTCCGGAACCGGGGGATTCTCTCCGGTCCCGGGGGGTTCAGTCCGGTACCAGGGGGGTTCAGCCCGGTCCCGGGGAGTTCAGCCCGGTCCCGAGGGTTCGGTCCGGTACCGGGGGTTCTGTCCTGTCCCGGGTTGGGTTCTGTCCGGACCCGGGGGATTCTCTCCGGTGCCGGGGGGTTCAGCCCGGTACCGGAGGGTTCTGTCCGGTGCCGGGGGGCTTGGGTTCGGTCCGGTGCCGGGTGGTTCCGATCCGGGTTGCCCCCCAGGCCCGGCAGCCTGGAGCAGCTCCTGCTCCGCGATTTCGCCTTCGATCTGAGCTACGTCTCGGAGCGGCTCCTGGTGCTGCGCTTCCCCGCGGCGCTGGAGGAGCCGCGGTACCGGGGACACCTCCGGGAGGTGGCCCAACTGCTGACGTCACGGCACCGGGACCAGTACATGGTGAGGGGGGGACGGGGGGGGGACACCCCGGGGGGGGGGGGACAGGATGGGGACAAGAGTCCGGAGTGTGGGGACAGGAGGAGATGGGGGGACAAGGGGAGGGGGACAGGGGAGGGGACACTGGGGATAAGGGGAGGGGGACATTGGGGACAGGAGGGGGACAGGAGAGGGGACACTGCGACAGGAGAGGGGACATTGGGGACAGGATGGGGACACTGGGGACAGGAGAGGGGACACTGGGGATAAGGGGAGGGGGACAGGAGCTTGGGGACAAGAGAGGGGACATTGGGGACAGGGGGAGGGGAACAGGAGCTTGGGGACACTGGGGACAAGAGAGGAGACATTGGGGACAGGATGGGGACACTGGGGACAGGAGGATGGGGACAAGAGAGGGGACACTGAGGACAGGATGGGGACAAGAGAGGGGACATTGGGGACAGGAGGATGGGGACAGGAGCTTGGGGACACTGGGGACAAGAGAGGGTACATCGGGGACAGGATGGGGACAAGAGTCCGGAGCTTGGGGACAGGAGGAGACGGGGGGAGCGTGGGGACAAGGGGAGGGGGACAGGAGCTTGGGGACAAGCGAGGGGACATTGGGGACAGGAGCTTGGGGACAGGAGCTTGGGGACACTGGGTACCTGAGGATGGGGACAGGGGAGGGGACACTGGGGACAAGGGGAGGGGGACAGGAGGATGGGGACAAGAGAGGGGACACTGGGGACAGGAGAGGGGACACTGGGGACAGGATGGGGACAAGAGAGGGGACACTGGGACAGGAGGATGGGGACACTGGGGACAGGAGCTTGGGGTCCTCGGAACAACATGGGACCGCAGGGTCCCCACGGATAAAACATGGGGACCTTGGGGACAGGATGGGGACAAGATGCTGGGGTCACCACAAGGAGGACATTGGGGTCCCCAGAGCCATTGGGGTCCCCGGGGGCAGGAAGGAGATCAGTGTCCCCAAGGATGGGACACAATGTCCCCAAGGGGGGCAGGACAAAGGGGTCCCCAGGGAGGGGACATATGGGGAGGGGGGGGCAATGTGGGGCAGGAAGGGGACCCCAAGGAGGGGACATGGGGGTCCCTAAGGAGGGGACATTGGGGTCCCCAGGGAGGGGAAACCGGAGGGGCCCAACGTGGGGCAGAGCACAGAACCCCCGAGGGGCTGCAGGTTCCAGGGCTGGCACAGGGGAGTCCGTGCCTCAGTTTCCCTTGGGTGCAGCTGGCCAGGGGGCTTTGCCCCTCTGCTTCCAACCCCCCTGACCCTTCTGACCCCCCCCTGACCCCCCCCCGACCCCCCCAGATCTTCAACCTCTCAGAGAAGCGCAGGGACATCGCCCGCCTCAACCCCAAGGTGAGGGGGGGGGGGCCTGGGGAAAGGGGGGGGAGGTTCTGGGGGGGCAGGGGGGGTGTTCCAGGCACTGACTGTGCCCCCCCCCCCCGACCCCCCCAGGTGCAGGATTTTGGGTGGCCAGACCTGCACGCCCCCCCCCTGGACAAACTCTGCTCCATCTGCAAAGCCCTGGAGGGGTGGCTGGGGGGGCACCCCCGGCGCGTGGCAGTGCTGCACTGCAAGGTGGGGGGGGGGCACCGCGAGGGGGGGGGCACGGGGGGGGGACATGGGGAGGTCATTTGGGGGTTGTGGGGGTGATGGGGGGGGGCTATGAAGGGCTGTGGGGGGGTTATGGAGGGGCTATGGGGGTGATGGGGGGGCTATGGGGTGATGGGGGGGTTATGGGGGGCCATGGGGGGGATATGGGGGGGATATGGGGGTAATGGGGGGGCTGTGGGGGTGTAACTGGGGGCTATAGGGGGCCGTGGGGGGGTTATGGAGGGGATATGGGGGTGATGGGGGGGCTGTGGGGGTAATGGGGGGGCTATGGGGGGGTAATTGTGGCCATGGGGTGGGCTCTGGGGGGGATGTGGGGGGGCTCTGGGGTGATGGGGGGGCCGTGGGGGGGTTATGGGGGGGCTGTGGGGGTGATGGGGGAGTTATGGGGGGCCGTGGGGGGGGGTTGGGGGGGCTATGGGGGGGCGGTAGGGGTGATGGGGGGGCTATGGGGGGGTAACTGGGGGATATGGGGGCCGTGTGGGGCTGTGGGGGGGCTCTGGGGGTGATGGGGGGGCCATGGGGGGGCTATGGGGGGGCTGTTGGGGTAATGGGGGGGCTATGGGGGGGTAATTGGGGCCATGGGGTGGGCTCTGGGGGGGATGCGGGGGCTCTGGGGTGATGGGGGAAGGGGTTATGGGGGTGGGGGGGCTATGGGGGGTTTGGGGGCTGTGGGGGCTGTGGGGTAATGGGGGGGCTTTGGGGGGCTAATTGGGGGCCATGGGGGGGCTATGGGGAGATATGGGGGGGCTGTGAGGGTAAGGGGGGGTCTATGGGGGGCTGTGGGGGGGGAATGGACGGGATATGGGGGTGATGGGGGGGCTATGGGGGGCCGTGGGGGGGTTATGGGGGGTGGGGGATGGGAATGGGGGTTTGGGGGGGCTGTGGGGGTAATGGGGGGGCTATGGGGGGGTAATTGGGGGCTATGGGGTGACTATGGGGGTGATGGGGGGGCTATGAGGGGCCGTGGGGGGGTTATGGGGGGGCTATGGGGAGATATGGGGGGTAGTGGGGGGGGGCATGGGGGTTATGGGGGGTAGCGGGGGGTCGTGGGGGGGGCTATGGGGTGGCTATGGGGGGTAATGGGGGGGTCATGGGGGGCTGGGGGGTGTTAAGGGGTTATGGGGGATGGGGGGCATGGGGGGGGCAGTCAGGGGGGGTTATGGGGTGTCCGGGGGGGGCTATGAGGGGGGACTGGGGGGGCCATGGAGAGTGGGGGGCAGTCAGGGGGGGTCATGGAGGGGCTGGGGGGGGAAGTGGGAGGGGGGTTGGGTGGATTTGGAGGTGCTCGGGGTATTGGGGGACTGGGGGGGGGCACTGGGAGGTGCTGGGGGGGCACTGGGAGGTGCTGGGAGTTGGGAGGGGATGCTGGGGGAGGGGCTTCTGATCCCCCCCCCCTCTTTTCATTCCCCCCCCCAGGGCAGTCCCAGCAAACCGGGGGTGGTGGTGGCTGCGTACATGCACTACAGCAGAGTCTCTGCCAGGTGGGGGGGTCCGGGGGGGTCTGGGGGGGCCTGGGGGGTCCGGAGGGGTCTGGGGGGGTCCGGGGGATGAAGGGTTATAGGGGTTGGGGGGGCAAGGGGGGGTATGGGGGTGAGGGGCGGATATGGAGGGGATTGGGGTGAGGGGGGGGTCTGGGGGGCGGGGAGGGGGCTATGGGGGGTTGGGGGGGGTTATGGGGTGAGGGGGGGTCCGGAAGGGAGAAGGGGTCTGGGACAGGGGGGGGGATCAAAGGGAGTGGGGGTTATGGGGGGGGGCTATGAAGGAGGGGGGGGGCAGAGGGGATATGGTGGGGGGGGGTGTCCCACCTGAACCCCCCCCCCCTCTCTGCCCCCCCCCGCAGTGCTGATGAGGCCCTGGGGACCCTCACCATGAGGAAGTTCTGTGAGGAGAAGGTGGGGGCACTGCAGCCTCCCAGAGGAGGTGGGGATGGGGGCGGGGGGCTGGGGGGGCAGTGGGGGGGAATGGGGGGGGAAATGGGGGGCAGTGAGGGGGGAATGGAGGGGACAGTGGGGGGGCAACGGGAGAGCAGTGGGAGGGAATGGGGGGGCAATGGGAGGGAAATGGGGGGGCAGTGGGAGGGAAATGGGGGGGCAGTGGGGGGGGCAATGGGGATGCAGTGGGGGGGGGGCAGCGTGTGGGTGCTGTGTGTGTGGGGGTTGCAGTGGGTGCCGGGGGGGTGCAGTGTGTGGGGGTGTCTCGGGGGGTGCAGGGGGTGCAGTGGGGGGGTGCAGTGCGTGCAGTGCCGGCAGTGTCCCCCTGTCCCCTGTCCCCCCCCCAGGTACGTGGGGTATTTCAGTGCTCTGCTCTCGGGCAGCGCTCGGCTCAGCTCCTCCCCGCGGTTCCTGCACAGAATCCTCCTGCCCCCCCTCGGCAGCGCCGGTACGGGGGGGGGGGACACCCCCAGCACCCCCCCAGCAACCCCCCAACACCCCCAACACCCCCCCAACACCCCCCCAACACCCCCAGCACCCCCCCAGCAACCCCCCAACCTCAGCACCCCCCCAACATCCCCCCCTAGCACCCCCCCAACACCCCCTCCAACATCCCCAACACCCCCAGCACCCCCCCAGCACCCCCCCAGCAACCCCCCAACCCCAGCACCCCCCCAACATCCCAGCACCCCCAGCACCCCCAACATCCCCAGCACCCCCCAGCACCCCCACACCCCTGAACACCCCCAGCACCCCCCAGCAACCCCCACCAGCACCCCCAACATCCCCAGCACCCCCAGCACCCCCAGCACCCCCAGCCCCCCAACACCCCCAACACCCCAGCAACCCCCAACCCAGCACCCCCAATACCCCCAGTCCCCCAGCAACCCCCAATCCCAGTCCCCCATCGCCCCCCCCCATGCCCCCTCCAGGCCCCCCCAGCCCCCCAACTCCTTCCATGCCCCCCCTAAACACCCCAGTGCCCCCCCATGACCCCCCCTGCACACTCCCCTCGTGCCCCCCCCAAGACCTCCCCCCAATTCCTCCCAACCTCCCCGTGCCCCCCACGACCCCCCCAGTGCCCCCCAATTCCCCCCTGTGCCCCCCCACGACCTCCCCCTAATGCCCCCCAACTTCCCCGTGCCCCCCCTGACCCCCCCTGACCCCCAACTCCCCTCCGTGCCCCCCCACTGCCCCCCCACGACCCCCTCCCCACTCCTCCTATGCCCCCACCACCACCTCCCCCCACTTCCCCCCAACTTCTCCGTGCCCCCCATCGCCTCCATTGCCCCCCCGTGCCCCCCCGGACCACCCCATACCCCCCAACTCCCCCCGGTGCCCCCCCCCACTGCCCTCCCACGACCTCCCCCCAATTCCCCCCAGCTTCCCTGTGCCCCCCCCCATGCCCCCCTGTGCTCCCCCCTGACCCCCCCGTGCCCCCCCCGTGCCCCTCCCTCACCCCCCGTGCCCCCCAACTCCCCCTTGCCCCCAAGACCTCCCCCAATTCCCCCCAACTTCCCCATGCCCCCACTGCCCCCGGCCCCCGACCTCTCCCTAATTCCCCCCAACTTCCCCCCTGCCCCCATCGCCCCCTTCCCCCGTACCCCCGTGCCCCCGGCCCCCAGTGCCCCCCAACTCCCCCTCGTGCCCCCCCCCACAACCTCCCCTGAACCCCCTTTCCCCCTCTGACCCTCCGTGCCCCCCAACTGCCCCCCTCCATGACCCCCGTGCCCCCCCCCACGACCTCCCCCCCAACTTCCCCGTGCCCCCCATCGCCCCCCCTGACCCCCCCGTGCCCCCCCCAGGCCTCCAGCCCTTCCTGAAGATCTATCAGTCGCTGCAGTTGGTTTACACCTCGGGGGTGTAGTGAGTGTGGGACCCCCCCCCAATACCCCCTGAACCCCCCCGGGGGTCCCAGGACCCCCCCCTGGGGTCCTCACCCCCCCCCCATCCCCTCCACCGACCTCCCTGTGTCCCCCCCCCCAGCAGCTTCTCCGGCCCCGCCCCCCTCTGCGTCACCCTGGAGCCCGCGCTGCTGCTGAAGGGTGACGTCATGGTGAGGGCGTGACGTCATGGGGAGGGGGTGACGTCATGGGGAGGGGTGACGTCATGGGAAGGGGGGGGCGAGGGGGCAAGGGGGGGAGATTGGGGAGGGGGCGAGGAAAGGGGGGGGTTGAGGGAGGGTGCGGAGGGTAAGGGGGGGGCATGAGGAGGGGGGGTAGGGGGTGTGCGGGGGGTTGCGGGGGGGTGTAAGGGGGGGCAAAAGGAAGGAGAAACCCCCCCGTCCATCCGTCCCCCACGACCCCCCCTCTAATTCCCCCCAACTTCCCTGTGCCCCCCATCACCCCCTATGTCTCCCCCCTCACCCCCCCATGACCCCCCCATGAACCCCATAGCCCCCCCGTGGCCCCTCCATGACCCCCCTATCACCTCCATAGCCCCCCCGTGACCCCCCTGTGACCCCCCCATCACCTCCATAGCCCCCCCGTGACCCCCCCATCACACCCCCATGAACCCCCCATGATCCCCTCATGACCCCCCATGACCCCCCCATTTTCATGACCCCCCCCATAACCTCCATAACCCCCCCATGACCCCCCCATGACCCCTCCCATGTCCCCCCATCACCTCCATAGCCCCCCCATGACCCCCCCCTGACCCCCCCATCACCTCCCCATGAACCCTCCATGATCCCCTCATGACCCCCCCATTTTCATGACCCCCCCATAACCCCCCCATGAACCCCATAGCCCCCCCATGACCCCCCCGTGACCCCCCATCACCTCCATAGCCCCCCCATAACCCCCCATGTCCCCCCCATCACCTCCATTGCCCCCCCGTGACCCCCCCATCACACCCCATGAACCCCCACCATCCTCACACCCCCATGACCCCCCATTTCATGACCCCCCATAACCCCCATAACCCCCATAGCCCCCATGACCCCTCCCATGTCCCCCCATCACCTCCATAACCCCCCCGTGACCCCCCCATCACACCCCCGTGCACCCCCCCATGATCCCCTCATGACCCCCCCCCATTTTCATGACCCCCCCATCACCCCCATAACCCCCCCATGACCCCCCATGACCCCCCCATTTTCATGACCCCCCCATTTTCATGACCCCCCCATGACCCCCCCGATGCCCCCCCACCCCCCAACTCCTTCAATGGGAGGGGGGGGCATAGGGGGGGGGCAGGAAGCTGTGCAAGGGGTGGGGGGGGGTGGGGATGCAAGGGGGGGTTTTGTGCCCCTTGTACACGCGTGTCCGTGTCGTGTCCCCCCCCCACAGGTGAAATGTTACCAGCGGGGGGGTCCGGGGGGGCGCCGGGCCCTGTTCTGGGCTCAGTTCCACACCGGGACCCTGCAGGGGGGGCGGCTGCTCCTGCCCAAGGGGGAGCTGGACCTGGCGTGTGCAGGTGGGGGGGCACGGGGGGGGCACGGGGGGGCTGGGGGGGTCTGGGGGGGCCTGGGGGGGCGGGGGGGTAAGGTGGGAATCTGGGGGTACCTGGGGGGGGGCGGAATTTGTGGGGCTGGGATCCAGGGGGGGTTTGGGGGGGCTGCAGGACCCCGAGGGGGGGCGAGGGGTACAGAGGTGGGAGTTTGGGGGTATCTGAGGGGGGGGCACGGGGGGGCTGCAGGGTGGGGAGGGGGGTACGGGGGGGGGGTGAGGTGGGAATTTGGGGGTACCTAGGGGGGGGGCACCGGGGGGCCGGGGGGGTAAAGAGAGGGGGGTAAGGTGGGAATTTGGGGGTACCTGGGGGGGGGCATGGGGGGGCTGCAGGGTGAGGAGGGGGGTACGGGGGGGGGGTGAGGTGGGAGTTTGGGGGTACCGGGGGGGGGGGCATGAGGGGGCTGCAGGGTGGGAAGGGTGTAAAGAGGGGGGGCTGAGGGTTGGGATTGGGATTGGGGGGGTCAGGGAGGTGTTTGGGGGATTAGGGGGGGCTGGGGGGTCAGGGAGGGGGTCAGGGAGGTGGTTGGGGGGGGCTGGGGAGTGGGGGGCTGGGGGGTCAGGGAGGTGTTGGTTAGGGAGGTGTTTGGGGGGGTCAGGATTTGTGGGGTTGGGGTCACTGGGAGGTGCAAAGAGGGGGGTGAGGAACGGGGGGGGGCTGCAGGGGTTACGGGGTTGGGATTCAGGGGTGCCGGGGGGGGGGATTTGTGGGGTACGGGGGTGGAATTGGGGGGGGGTGAGGTTGGGGGGATTGCGAGGGGGGGTTATTGGGGGGGGGGGGTGCCGGGAGGTGCATTGTGTGCATTTTGGGGAGATGAAGGAAGGGGGGGGGGTGCACAATGCCCCCACAACCCCCCCTCCTTCCCCCCCCCCCCAGACGATCGCTTCCCCCCGGGGGGGGCCGTGGAGCTGATTTTCTCCTGCGGCCCCGAGAGGATCGAAGGTGAGGGGGGGGGCGGGGGGGGGGCACCCGTGGTGTGTCCCGTGTGTGTGTACCCCCCCCACCCCCGACCCCACTGAGCACCCACGGGGGGGGTTCTGTGCACCCACCCACCCTTTTTGTGACCCCCCCGCCCCACCCCAGGTTGGGACCCCCCCCTGAGCCCCCCCGCTGTCCCCATCGATTACGCCCTGGGGGACCCCGCGGTGCGGAGGGATTCGTACGAGGGGCTGGGGGGGCACCACGAGGACAGCGAGGAGGGTAGGGGGGCGGGGGGGGCACGGGGGGGTGTGTGGGGGGGTCATGAGGGGAAGAGGGGGGGCACGGGGGGGTGTGTGGGGGGGTCATGAGGGGAAGAGGGGGGGCACGGGGGGGTGTGGGTGGGGCACGGGGGGGTATTGGGGGGGAATAGGGTGGGCTTGGGGGGGCTGGAGGGGGACGGGGGGATGTGGGGGGGGCATGGGGGGAGCACGGGGGGAGCATGGGGGGGCTCGTGGAGGACAGGGGGGTGTGGAGGGGACACGGGGTGGGCACGGGGGGAATGGGGGGGGGGGATGGAGGGAGCACGGGGGGGGCATAGGGAGGTGTGGGGAGGAATGGGGGGGGCATGGGGGGGTGACGGGGGGGCTGGGGGCGGCATGGGGGGGCTAGAGAGGGGGATGGGGGGGATATTGGGGGGCTGGAGAGGCACGGGGGGGGCACGGGGGGGCATGGGGTGTGGGGAAGGGGGGGCGTAGGGGGGAACCGGGGGGGGGACAGGGAGGTGTGGGGAGGAATGGGGGGGTATGGGGGGTGGGGGGCATGGGGGGGCACGGGGGGGCATTGGGTGGATAGTGGGGGCATGGAGGGGGGGCTGGGGGGGTATTGGGGGGGATGAGGGGCATGGGAGGGGGATGGGGAGGGTAACGGGGGGGGCACGGGGAGGGCATGGGGGGGGGACAGGGAGGTGTGGGGAGGAATGGGGATGGGGGTGACGGGGCTGGGGCGGCATGGGGGCTGGAGGGGATGGGGGGATATTGGGGGCTGGAGAGGCATGGGGGGGCGGGGTGTGGGGAAGGGCGTGAGGAATGGGGGGGGACAGGGAGGTGTGGGGAGGAATGGGGGGGTATGGGGGGTGGGGGGCATGGGGGGGCACGGGGAGGGGCACGGGGTGGGCATGGGGGGGATGGGGGGCATGGAGGGCGGCATGGGGGGTGTAGAGCGACAGGGGGGGTACGGGCGGGGAGGGGGGGTAAGGGGGGGTAAGGACGGAGTGGAGGGGGGGCAATGACTGGAGAGGAGGAGGGGCACGGGGGGGGACAGAGAGCCGGGGGGGTGGGGAGGTCCGGGGGGGGCAGGGGTCTGTCCCTCATTGTGTCCCCCCCCCAGAGCTCGCCCCCGCCCGGGGCCCCCTGGACGGCAGCCCCTATGCCCGGGTGCAGAAGAGGCGGGGGCCGGAGCCCTGGACCCCCGGGGGGGCCCCCGAACCTTCGGACCCCCCCCTCGGGACCGAGCCCACCCCCGGCCGCCCCCCACCCCCCACCGCTGCCGAGCGCCAGGAACTGGAGCGGCTCCTGGGGGGGTTTGGGGTGCGGGGAGCCCCCCCGGGGGAACGGGAGACCCCGATCCTGGAGGACGAGCCCCCCCGCTCCCCCACCGGCCCCCCCGCAGCCCCCTATGGCACCCTGACCCCCCACGGGACCCCCCTGTCCCACGGCCCCCCCGCACCCTACGGGACCCCCATAGCCTACGGGTCCCCCCCGCCCCACGGGACCACCGCCCCCTATGGCACCCTGACCCCCCACGGGACCCCCACCCCCCAGGAGACCCCCCCCTCCCACGGGACCCCCGTATCCTACGGGTCCCCCACGTCCTACGGGACCCCCACCCCCCAGGAGACCCCTACGTCCCTCGGGACCCCCACTCCTTACGGGACCCCCCCCTCCCACGGGAGCCCCACACCCTACGAGACCCCCCCCAGCCACGGGACTTCTCCCTCCTATGGGACCCCCACATTCCACGGGACCCCCCCGTCCCATGGGACCCCCAGCCCTTACGGCACCCCCACATCCTACGGGACCCCCCCCACCCACGGGACCCCCCCCACCCACGGGACCCTCCCCTCCTATGGCTCCCCAGCCCCCTACAGCCCCCCGGGACCCCCCCTCTGCCGCCGGGCCAGCCTGGCCCCCCCCTGCTCCTGCCGCCCCCCCGAGCCCCCCCGCTATGGGGCTGAGGGGAGTCTGGAGCGGCGGCCGGGGGGGTCCGGGGGGGGCTACGAGGGGTCGGGGATCGGGGGTCAGACGCGGGGGGTGCAGCGCTCGCTCTCCGAGGGGTTCCCCCCCCGGGGTTATTACGGGCGGCGAGGGGGGGCCGGGGGGGGCTTCCTGCTGCTGGAGGAGCTGCCCCCCCCCCTCTGCCCCTGCCAGGACTGCCAGGGCTGGGGGGGTCATCCCGCCCCCCCCCAACTCTACGGGGGGCGTTTGGAGCGAGGGGAGAGTTGGGGTCCCCCCCTTCGCTCCCCCGTTTCTGGGCAAACCCCCGAACCCCCCCCTTGCCCCCACTGCGGCCGCCCCGGTTTGGGGGGGGGGGGAATGACGCGAGGCACCCCCAGAGCCCCCCCACCCCCCCGGGATCTCTACGGCAAAGTGGGCTACGACCCCCCCACCTTGGAAGCCCGGGAGGGCTACGGGATCCCCGGGCAGCCCGAACCCCCCGGTGAGGGGCTGGGGGGGGCAATGGGGGTAACGGGGGGGGGGGGGATTGGGGTCGGGGGGGCTATGGGGGGGGGGAGGGGCCACAGAGAGGCTGGGGTGGGGGCTAAAGGGGGGGAGTTGGGGGCTAGTTGGGGAGGGGGGGTTCGTGGCCACGGAAGAGCAGGGGGGGGGGCAAAGGGGCTGGGAAGGGGTTGGGTGCGGGGGGGGCAATTGGGGGGGGGCGGGCAATGGCCAGGGAGGGGCTTGGGGGGGGGGGGAGTAGCCGCAAAGGTCTTGGTGGTGGGGGGGCAGGTGGCTAATGGGGGGGCTGAAGGGGCACAGAAGGGCTGGGGGAACGGGGGCAGAAGGGTCGGGGGTTACTACACCCACCCCCGAGGGATTTTTGGGGCCTGTGGTGGGGTCTGACACACACATCCCCCCCCCCCCGCAGAACGGAGGAGCCCGGGTGAGGGGGGGCCCTGGCGCGGGACCCCCGAAGTCCCCAACTCCCTGCGCCGCCCCCCCCGGGAGCTCCAATACAGCCCGGACCCTCCCAGCCCCCCCCGCAGGGGTTTGGCCGAGCTGACCCCCCCCACCAACAACCCCAACCCCCACGGGTGTCCGGGGGGGGGTCCGAGCTCCCCCACCCCCCCCGCTTTTCCCCCCCCCACCTCCTATTCCCACCCCCCCTCCCCTCAACCCCCCCTTCCCGAGAAGCAGCGACCCCCGCCCGCTCCGGGAGGACCCCGAGACCCCACGTGCCCCCCCCCACCACCAAACCTTTCATTCTTGGGGGGGGGCGACCAAGGGGGTCCCGACCCCCCCGAGCCTGGGGGGGCCCCCCCGGGGGTCACCTTCGTGCAGGACACCTCCAAATTCTGGTACAAACCCGGGCTGTCCCGGGACCAAGGTAGGGGGGGGGAAGGGGGGAGGGTGTCCTAAGGTGGGGGGGGGTCTCGGGCAGGTGGTGACCCCCCCTCGCCCGTGTCCCCCCCCCCCAGCCGTGTCCCTGCTGAAGGCTCAGACCCCCGGCACCTTCCTCATCCGCCGCAGCAGCAACTTCCCGGGGGCTTTCGGGCTGGCGCTCAGGGTCGCCACGGCCCCCCCCCGCTGCGGCCCCCCCGCCAAGGGTACGGACCCCCCCCAAACTCCCCACAGCACCCCAATGCACAGCCCCCCCCCCCAAGGGTACGGACCCCCCCCAAACTCCCCACAGCACCCCACAGCGCCCCAATGCACAGCCCCCCCCCCCCATCAAGGGTAGGGACCCCCCCCCCGAAACTCACCCCACAGCACCCCAATGCACAGCCCTCCCCCCCAAGGGTACGGACCCCCCCCCAAACTCCCCCCATCACCCCACAGCACCCCAATGCACAGCCCCCCCCGCGCTAAGGGTAGGGACCCCTGTCACCCCACAACCCGACAGCGCCCCAATGTACAGCCCCCCAAAGGATACGGACCCCCGTCACCCAAGCCCCAACCTCCTTCCCCCCCCTCAAGGGGCATGGACCCCCCCCCCCCCCAAAACCCCAGAACTCCCCCGAACTCCAGAGCCCCCCCAGAACCCCTCCAAAAATCAGAGCTCCCCCAAACCGCAGAGCCCCCCCCAGATCCCCATAGCCCCCCCGAACCCCATAGCCCCCCCAGAAACCCCCCCAAAGCCCAGAGCCCCCCCGAAACAGAGCCTCCCCGAACCCCAGAGCCACCCCAGAGCCCCCCCAGAACCCCCCCCAGAACCCCAGAGCCCCCCAGAAGCCCCCGAATCCCAGACCCCCCCCCCCGAACCCCAGAGCCCCCCCTGGAGCCCCTCGAAATCCCAGAACCCCCCGAAACAGAGCCCCCCCGAGCCCCACAGCCCCCCCCCAAACCCCAGAGCCCCCCCGCACCCCAGAGCCCCCCCAGAACGCCAGAAACCCCCCCAGCACCCCATATCCCCCCATGCGCAGGGGTGGGGGGTGCGCAGCCGCAGGGATGGGGGTGACCCCCAGGGGGGGTGGGGGGGGTCCCCCCGGTGGGTAGGGGTCTGGGGGGGCACCCATGGGTGCTGACCTGCCCCCCCCCGCCCCAGGGGACCCCCAGGAGCAGCTGGTTCGCCATTTCCTGATCGAGACGGGACCCCGGGGGGTGAAAATCAAAGGGTCCCCCCAGGAACCCCACTTTGGTGTGGAACGGGGGGGGCACGGGGGGGGCACGGGGAGGGGGGGGAGTGGGGGAATGGGTGGGGGGATATTGGGTGCGGGGTACTGGGGGGGGTACTGGGAGGGGAGTATTTGGGGTGGGTATTGGGTGGGGGGTACTGGAGGGGGGGTACTGGGAGGGGGGGTATTGGGTGGGGGGTATTAAATGGGGGGGGTACTGGGATGGGGGATACTGGGAGGGATGAACTGGGAGGACGTACTGGGGGGGAACTGGGATGGGGGTGCTGGGATGGGGGGATATTTGGGGGGGTACTGGGAGGGGGGAATGGGGTGGGGGGGTACTGGGAGGGGGGGTATTGGGTGGGGGGTACTGGGAGGGGGGGTACTGGGATGGGAGGGTGTACTGGGATGGAGGTATTGGGAGGGGGGTACTGGGGGGGGATATTTGGGGGGGTATTGAGAGGGTGAACTGGAGGGGGGGTGCTGGGGGGGGGGGCAATGTGTGGGGGTCACTGGGATGGGGGTGCTGGGGGGGGGACTGGGATGGGAGGGGACTGGGAGGCGGGGGAGAGGGATACTGGGATGGGGGGCACTGGGTGGGGGTTACTGGGATGGGGGATACTGGGGGGAGGTCAGGGGGGTTGTGGGGGGGTTGTGGGGGGGTTATGGGGGGGTTGTGGGGGGGTTGTGTGTGTGTCTGACCCCCCAGGGAGCCTCCCAGCCCTGGTGCTGCAGCATTCCATCACCCCCATCTCCCTGCCCTGCACCCTCCGCATCCCCAGCAGAGGTGAGACCCCCCCCCAAAAAAAAACTG
Organism: Archilochus colubris; assembly: GCA_023079485.1. Lineage (NCBI taxonomy): Eukaryota > Metazoa > Chordata > Aves > Apodiformes > Trochilidae > Archilochus > Archilochus colubris. The sequence goes on along the minus strand of CM041114.1, from coordinate 25,607,518 downwards.
CAGGGTGACCCCCCCAGGAGTGACCCCCCCTCCCCAAAAAAGCGCAGGGTGACCCCCCCCAAAAAATACCTGCAAGATGACCCCCCCCCCCAGGAATGACCCCCCCCCAAAAAAAAACCCTGCAGGATGACCCCCCCCCCAGGAGCGACCCCCCCCCCCAAACGGCAGGGTGGCCCCCCAAGGGTGACCCCCCCCCCCAGAGTGACACCCCCCCCCAAATAACCACATGGTGACCCCTCCCCAAGGGTGACCCCCCAAACTTCAGGTGACCCCCTAGGTGACGCCCCCCAAGGGTGACCCCCAAACTGCTATTAAATCTGTGCCCCCCCCCAACCCCCCAGATCTTCAGGAGGGGCCCGAGGGGGCGGCGCCCCCCAACATCAGCACCGCTGGGGACCTCCTGAGACAGGGGGCAGGTGGGGGGGCACCGGGTGGGGGGCACTGGGGGCTGGGGGGTTCATGGGTGGGGGGCACTGGGTGGGGGCTTGGGGGCTCGGGTGGGGCACTGGGTGGGGAGAGATGGCTGGGGGGCACTGGGAGGGGGGGGAACGGGGGGGGTAATGGGTGGGGGGGCACTGGGTCAGGCGGAGTGGGGGGGTGATGGGGGGCACTGGGTGGGGGGGTTGGGGGGGTTAATGGGGGGGCATTGAGGGGGGGCAATGGGGGGACACTAATGGGGGGATTGGGGGGGCAATGGGGGGGATTGGGGGGGGAAACGGTGGGGGGGGTGGGGGGATAATGAGGGGGTGGCACTGGGAGGGTAATGGGGGGGGCACAGGATGGGAGGGGTTGGGCGAACAATGGGTGGGGGGTGATGGGTGGGGGGGTATTGGGTGGAGGGGGGCGATGGGGGGTGAATCATCTCCCAGTTGTGGGGGGGGTGTTGGTTTGTCCCCCATTTTGGGGCTGGGGGGGGGATGTGGGGGGGATTTTTTTTTGGGGGGGTGTGGGTGCTGTAGCCCCCCCGTGCCCCCCCCCCAGCCTGCCGGGTGCTGTTCCTGGGCTCGGTGGGGACGGAGTCGCTGACGGGACCCCAGGCCGTGGCCAAAGCCGCGGGGACCCTCCTGGGGGGCCCCCCCCGAGACCCCCCCACCCCCGGCACCGCTTTGGGGGGGCCCCCCCGTGCCCCCCCCTGCACCGTCCAGTTCAAAGTGTCCGAGCAGGGAATCACCCTGACCGACAGCCAGCGCAAGTGAGAGACCCCCCCTCACCCGGGACCCCCCCCCAAAACCCCTACAGAGCCCCCTGACCCCCTCCACCCGGGACCCTCCCCAAAACCCCCCACAGAGCCCCCTGATCCCCCCCAACCCGAGACCCCCCCAAAAACCCCTACAGAGCCCCCTGACCACCCCCCATCCTGACCAACCCACCCAAGCCCCCCCCGCACAGAGCCCCCTGACCCCCCCACCCAGGACCCCCCCAAAACCCCTACAGAGCCCCAGCAACCCCCCTGCCCCCCCCCATCATGGGATCCCCCCCCCTCAAAACCCCCACAACCCCCCCCGGAACACCCAACAAACCCCCTGCCCCCCCCCCTCACCCTGACCCCCCCCACCCCCAAAACCCCCCACAGACCCCCCTCCACCCGGGACCCCCCCCAAAACCCCTACAGAGCCCCCTGACCACCCCCCATCCTGGCCACCCCCCCAAGCCCCCCCGCACAGAGCCCCCTGACCCCCCCCACCCGGGACCCCCCCCCAAAACCCCCCTCAGACCCCCCTGACATCCCCAACCGGGACCCCTCCCCAAAACCCCTACAGATCCCCAGCAACCCCCCTGCCCCCCCCCACCAGGGGATCCCCCCCCCCAAAACCCCCACAACTCCCCCACCCCAAAAAACCCCCTGCCCTCACTCTGACCCCCCCACCCCCAAAACCCCCCACAGACCCCCCTGACCCCCCCCACCCGGGACCCCCCCCAAAACCTGTACAGAGCCCCAGCAACCCCCCTGCCCCCCCCACCCCTCCCAGCCCCCCCCCCAGCCCCTCCAGGACACCCCTGCCCCCCCCAAGACCCCCCCCCACCCCAGAACCCACCCACACCCATAGCCCCCCCCCCAAAACCTTCCCTCCCTATAGCCCCCCCCCAACCCCCTCGGGCCCTTCCCAGCCCTGGGAGGAATTGGGCGGTTTTTCCTCCACACCCCATCCTGAACTGGGGTCCCGCCCCTCCCCCTGACCCCCCGTGCCCCCCCAGACTCTTTTTCCGCCGTCACTACCCCGTCAGCAATGTCACCTACTGCAGCGGGGACCCCCAGGGACGCAGGTGGGGGGCACGGGGGGGGCAATGGGGGGGGCAATGGGGGGGGCAATGGGGGGGGCACGGGGGGGTGAACGGGGGGGGCAATGGGGGGACACATGGGGGGGGGGGAATGACACACAGATGGGGGGGGGTCTGCAGGTGGGGGGGGGCACACACGGGGAGAGGACAAGGGGTGACATGGGGGGGGGACACGGAGGGGTCAGAAGGGGGGTGGGGGGGCACATGAATTGGGGGGGGGCAAAGTTTTGGGGGGGCAGAAGGGTTTGGGGGGGGCACAGAAATGGGGGGGCACAGAGGTTGGGGGCATCAGAAGGTTTTGGGGGGGCACAAAGGTTTTGGGGGGGGCAGAAGGGTTCGGGGGGGCACAGAAATGGGGGGGCACAGAGGTTGGGGGGGTCAGAAGGTTTTTGGGGGGGCAGAAAGGTTTGGGGGGGCACAGAAGTTTGGGGGGGGTCAGAAGGGTTTGGGGGGGCACAAAGGTTCAGGGGGAGCACAAAAGGTTTGGGGGGGCACAAAAGGTTTGGGGGGGTCACAGAAATGGGGGGGCACAGAAGTTCGGGGGGTCAGAAGGGTTGGGGGGGGCAGAAAGGTTTGGGGGGGCAGAAGGGTTTGGGGGGGGCACAAAGAGTTCGGGGGGAGCACAAAAGGTTTGGGGGGGACAAAACTTGGGGGGGCAAAAGGGTTCCCATGGGGGGGGGGAACACACATAAACACGGGGGGGGGCACATAGGGAAGGGGGGGGGCAGAGGGGGGGTCCTGGGATCCTCCCTGATCCCCCCCTTTCTTCCCCAGATGGACGAACCCCGACGGCTCCAGCTCTGAGTAAGTCCCCGAGGGGACCTTTGGGGGACACAACCCCAGCGCCCCTCATCTTTTCTCCTTTGTGCCCCCCCCCCATTTTCAGGATTTTCGGGTTCGTGGCCAAGCAGGGGGGGGGCGGGGGGGGCAATGAGTGTCACCTCTTCGCTGAGCTGGACCCCGAGCAGCCCGCCCCCGCCATTGTCACCTTTGTCACCAAGGTCCTGCTGGGCACACACCGACAGTGACCCCCCCCCGAGACCCCCCCAGGACCCCCCCGGCAGGAGGGGGGGGAAGGACCCCCCCGGGACCCCCCCTTATATTGAGGGGGGGAGGTGAAGGAACCCCTCCCCCCTTCTCCTGCTCCTCCCCTGGGTCTTGGGATGATGGGGGGAGAGGGGGGGTCTGGGGGGGGGGGGGCAAGGAAAGGGCCCCCCCCCCATTTTGGAAGGGGGGGGCAATAAAGCAAAGTTTATTTTGTGTAAGAAAAGGTTTATTGAGGGCTGGGAGAGAGAATTGATAGAGGGGGGGGCACAGATCTGTGATGGGGGGGGGCACAGACCTGTGGGAGGGGGGGGCACCGATCTTGGGGGGGGGGCACAGATCTGGAGGGGGGGGCACAGATCTGTAGGGGGGGGCATAGATCTTGGGGGAGGGGGCACCAATCTTGGGGGGGGGCACAGATCTGGGGGGGGGCACAGATCTGGGGGGCACAGATCTTGGGGGCACTGATCTGGGGGCAAGACCTGTGAGGGGGCACCAATCTTAGGGGGCATAGATCTGGGGGCACAGATCTTGGGAGGGGGCACAGATCTGGGGGCACAGTTTGGGGGCACAGACCTGTGGAGGGGGGGCACAGACCTGTGGGGGCATAGATCTGGGGGCAAAGACCTGTGAGGGGGCACCAATCTTGGGGGGCACAGATCTGAGGGGGGGCACTGATCTTGGAGGGGGCACAGACCTGTGGGGGCACTGATCTGGGGGCACAGATCTGGGGGCACAGATCTGGGGGTTGTTACATTTCTGTGCTGGGGGAGCCTCCCCAACCCCCCACGCTTTGGGGGTCCCCACCCAGGATGGAGGGAGGGCCCAGCCCCTCTCCACTCCCCAAGGAATAATGGGTGGGTGGGGGGTTACATTCACAATGATGGGGGACAGTGACACCATGAGGGGGGCTAACTCTGCCCCCACTGCACAAACCCCCAGTAATAAAGGGTGGGGGTGATGAAGGGAAGGGGAGGCTGAGACCCCCAAAGGAGGGGGAAGGTGTTAAAGTGCACGGGGTTGGGTTTTGTCGGGGGTCGGGTTGTGTTGGGGTCCTGTGCCCCCTCACCCGCTGAGGGGGTGCAGATCAACCTTCACCTTCCCCCGTGCTCAGCATCCCCACGGTGGGGAACATACCCCGGGGCACCACGGCCTCCTTCTTGCCAAGGATTTGCCCATTCCGGGTGAAAAATACCTGGGGGGCACAGGAAGGTTGGGGGAATGGGAGGGGAAAAGGATTATCCCCCCGAAATAAAAAAATCATCCAAAGCGAGGGGGTTGGGGGAAGCAAAGGGGGTCCTGAGGGGGGGCAAAACACAGCGGGGGGGGCACAGGAGAGGGGGGGGGGGCGCATAAAAGGGGGGGGGATCAAGGACCCCCACGGAAAAATCCCAAGGGGGGGGTGGGTGATGGCTCTGGGAGGGGGCAAAGAGGAGTCTGAGAGGTTTGGGGGGGGCTGGGGGGGGCAAAGAACATTGCGGGGGGGTCCATAAGGGGGGGGGTGTTCAGGGGGGCCTGAGGTAGCCACCCCCCCCCCAAAAAAAAATCCCCAAAGGGGGTGGGGGTGATGCCCCCCCCAGCAGTGATGTCCCCAAGTGGGACCAGAGAGGACCCTGAGAGGTTTGGGGGGGCCTGGGGGGGGCATAAAAACAGCGGGGGGGGGCACACAAAAGGGGGGGGTTAAGGGGGGGCCAAGGTACCCCCCCCCCACTAAAAAATCCCCAGTGGGGGGGTGGGTGATGCCCCCACCCCAGTGATGCCCCTGGGAGGAGGTGCAGAGGGGACCCCAATCCAGGGGGGTTTGGGGGGGTCCTGGGGGGGTTTTGGGGATCCCGGGGGGGTCCCTGCTGTGTCCCCCCCCCCGGACTGTCCCTTACCGCCACCTTCCTGCCCTCCTGCTCCTGCTCCAGCTCCTCCGGGTCCTCCTCCTCCTCCTCTTCCTCCTCCTCCTCCTCCTCCTCCTGTCTCAGGTACATCACATTCCGCACCCCCCGCGCTGCCACCTCCCCCCCCGCCTCGATGGGGACATCGCTGTCACCTGGGGGGGACACGGGGGACACGAGGGGACACAGGGACACGAGGACAGGGACACGGGGGACACGGGGACACAGGGACACGGGGACAGGGACACGGGGGACACGGGGACAGGGACACGAGGGGACACAGGGATATGGGGACACAGACACGGGGACACGGGGAGACAGGGACACAGGGACAGAGGGACAGGGGGGACACGGGGGGACACGGGGACACGGGGACAGAGGGACCGGGAGACACGGGGGACATGGGGACAGAGGGACAGGGACACAGCACAGGGACAGAGGGACACGGGGACACAGAGGGGGACATAGGGACACGGGGGACATGGGGACACAGAGGGGGACATAGGGACACGGGGACAGGGACACATGGGGGACACGGGGACAGGGACACGAGGGGACACAGGGATATGGGGACACAGACACGGGGGACGGGGGGACATGGGGAGATGGACAGAGGGACAGGAGGACAGAGGGACACGGGGGGACACGGGCAAACGGGGACATGGGGACACAGGGACACGGGGCGGTACGGGGGGACACGAGGGGACACAGGGAGACAGGGACATGGGGACACAGACACGGGGACACGGGGAGACAGGGACACAGGGACAGAGGGACAGGGGGGACACGGGGGGACACGGGGACACGGGGACAGAGGGACAGGGGGGACACGGGGAGATAAGGACACGGGGACACAGGACACGGGGACAGAGGGACCGGGATACACGGGGGACATGGGGACACAGGGACAGGGACACAGCACAGGGACAGAGGGACACGAGGACACAGGACACACGGGGGACAGGGGGACACAGACATGGGGAGAAAGGGACACGGGGGACACGGGGACAGGGACACAGGGGACACAGGGATATGGGGACACAGACACGGGGGACGGGGGGGCACGGGGAGAGGGACAGAGGGACAGGAGGACAGAGGGACACGGGGGGACACAGACACGGTGGGACACGGGAGAACGGGGACATGGGGACACAGGGACACGGGGCGGTACGGGGGGACACGAGGGGACACGGGAGACAAGGGGACACAGGGACAGAGGGACACGGGGGGGACACAGACACGGGGGGACAAGGGGACACGCACACAAGGTCACACCTGTCCCCAGCTCTCCCTTCGTCCCCAAGTCCCCTCCTGGCACCTTGACCCCCCCCCCATCCTCTGTCCCCCCCAACCTCTTGTCCCCAGCTGTCCCCCCCACCCTGTCCCCGTGTCCCCCCATCCCCTCGTGTCCCCCTCATGTCCCCCCCCATCCTCTGTCCCCCTCTGACCCCCCCATTTCGTGTGTCCCCCTGTCCCCGTGTCCCCCCATCCCCTCGTGTCCCCCTCATGTCCCCCCCCACCCTGTCCCCGTGTCCCCCCATCCCCTGGTGTCCCCCTCATGTCCCCCCCCATCCTCTGTCCCCCTCCGACCCCCCCATTTCGTGTGTCCCCCTGTCCCTTGTGTCCCCCCTTCCTCCTCATGTCCCCCCTCACCCCCCCACTGTCCCTTGTGTCCCCCCCCTCCCTGTCCCCCCCATCCCGTGTGTCCCCGTGTCCCCCCCATTCCCCTGTCCCTGCCTCCCTCCTGTCCCCCCCGTCCCCCCCATGTCCCCCCCCGCCCCTTGTGTCCCCTCTTCCCCCTTGTGTCCCCCCTCATCCCCCCCCATCCCATGTCCCCCCAGTCCCTTGTCCCCATCCCTGCCACCCCCATCCTGTCACCCCCTCCCTGTCACCCCCCCTCTCCCTGTCCCCCCTCATCCCCCCCTCCATCCCATGTCCCCCCCCCTCGTCCCCCTGTCCCTGCCCCCCCAAGTCCCTTGTCCCCATCCCTGTCCCTCTCACCCCCTCTCCCTGTCACCCCCCCGTCCCCGTGACCCCCATCCCCCTGCCCCCCCTCCCCATCCCCCCCCATCCCGTGTCCCCCCCGTCCCCCTCCCTGCCCCCCCTCTCCCTGCCCCCCCAGTCCCTTGTCCCTGTCCCTGCCACCCCATCCTCTGTCACCCCCCTGTCCCCTGTGTCCCCCTGTGTCCCCCCGTGACCCCATCCCCCTGCCCCCCCTCATCCCCTCCCCGTCCCCCCCCCGTGTCCGTGTCTGTGTCCCCCCCGTCCCCCCCCCGCCTCCCCCTCTCCCTGCCCCTCCCGTCCCTTGTCCCACCCCTCTTTCCCCCCCCCCAGTCCCTTGTCCCCGTCCCTGCCACCCCGTCCTCTGTCACCCCCCCGTCCCCTGTGTCCCCCTGTGACCCCCATCCCCCTGCCCCCCCCCATCCCAGTCTCCTCGTCCCCCCCGCCCCCCCTCTCCCTGCCCCCCCAGTCCCTTGTCCCTGTCCCTGCCACCCCATCCTCTGTCACTCCCCTGTCCCGTGTCCCCCTGTGTCCCCCCGTGACCCCATCCCCCTGCCCCCCCTCATCCCCCCCGTGTCCGTGTCCCCCCCGTGTCCGTGTCCCACCTTCCCACTCCAGACAGTAGTCCCGTGGGAACATGATCCCACACCCCATCACGTCCCCCTTGTAGCACCGCGGCCCAAAGGGGTCCCCGACCCCACTGCCCTGGAACAGCTTCCCGTCATCTGGGGGGGGGCACAGGGACATGGGGACCCCCCCCAAAAACAACCCCACCCCATGGGGCTGCCCCACGGACAGGGGCAGGAAATGGGGGGGGGGCAGGGACAGCGCCGAGACCCCCCCCATGTCCCCCCCCGGCTCCCTGCCCCCCCCATTGCCCCCCCCTCCATCCCTCCCCTTACCTCCCCTTCATGTCCCCCCTCCCCTCCATGTGCCCCCCCCGTGCTCCCCCCATTCCCTACCCCCTCATGTCACCCCCATATCCCCCCACGCCCCCCCAATACCCCTCCCATGCTCCCCTCAGTGCCCCCCCATATCCCACCCCACCCCCCCCCCGTTACCCCCCCACAACCCCTCCCACCCCCCCCGTGCCCCCCCAGCCCCCCCCGACCCCCCCCCACGCCCAATAGTTTTGGGGGGCCCTTCCCTGATGTCTCTTGGGGGGTGTCCCCCTTATTTCTTTTTGGGGGGGGGTCTCCAACCTTTTTGGGGTGGAGTTGCCCCATATTTCTTTTGGGGGGGTTCCCCAATTCCTTTTCTTTTGGGGGGGTTCCCCATTTTTTTGGGGGGGGTTCCCCAATATTTTGGGGGGGTCCCCAATATTTTCGGGGGGGGTCCCCCAATTTTTTTTTTTTGGGAGGGGGGGTCCCCAATATTATTTTTTAGGGTGGTGTCCCCAGTTTTTCTTTTTTGGGGGGGGGGTTCCCCAATATTTTTTTTGGGGGGGTCCCCAATATTTTGGGGGGGTTTCCCCAATTATTTTTATTTTTGGGAGGGGGGGTCCCACATATTTTTGGGGGGAGAATTTTTTTTGGGGGGGGGGGAAGGTTCCCCATCATTTTGGGGGGGGTTTCCCCCACTTTTTTTGGGGGGGGGTTCCCCAATTTTTTGGGGGGTTTCCCATTATTTTTTGGGGGGGTTCCCCAATTTTTTTTGTGGGGGGTTTCCCCCACTTTTCTTTTTTTGGGGGGGGGGTTTCCAATATTTTTTGGGGGGGGTTTCCCCCCCATTTTCTTTTGGGGGGGGGTCTCACCTGCATGATAAGCCACCGACCCCCTGCTCCAGCCGGGGTGTCTGTTCTTGGGGTAATCCTGGGGGGGTCAAACAAGAGGGTGGTGGGGGGGGGGAGTTAAAGGGTTGTGAGGGGGGGGTCAGACCCCTCTCCCCCCCCCCCAAACGCCCCCCCCTCACCTTCCTGGCCAGCCCCAGGGCTATGTAGCATTTCTCCCCCGGGTCCACGATCTCCACCTCGAAGTAATGGCTGCGGGGGCTGAGGGGGCTGCGGGCCTGGGCCAGCCCCACGTCCACGATGCTTTTGCCCTTCCCCACGTACTCCAAAAGCTGGGGGGGGGCACGGGGGGGGCACAGAGAAAAGGTAGGGAGGGGTTAGGGGGGGTACAGAGCGGTGGAACCCCCGAAATCCCAAAGAAAATGGGATAAAACCCCCAGGTTTGTGATGTTCCTCACTTTGACCAAGAGTTTTGGGACGGGGGGGGCACGGGGGGGACACGGGGGGGACACAGAAAAAGGGTAGGGAGGGGTTAGGGGGGGCACAGAGTGGTGGCACCCCCCCAAAATGGGGTAAGACCCCCCAGGTTTGTGCTGCTCTTCCCCTTAGACCCTGAGTTTTGGAAGGGGGGGGCAGAAAGGGTTGGGGGGGGCACAGAGGGGTTGCCCCCCCTTAATCCCCCCAAAAGGGGGGGGGGAGGTAAAGCCCCCCCACATCCATGATGCTTTTCCCCTTCCCCACGACCTCTGAAGTTGGGGTCCCCCCCCCCATAGCTGCTGTTTCCCCCCCCCACCTGCTCTCCCCCCCCCCCATTTTGTGCCCCCCCCCCCCATTTTGGGGGTTCCCCTCATCCCCCCACTTTGTTCCTAGGGTGCCCCCCCCCATTTTGGGGTGTCCCCCGTTTTTGGGGTGCCCCTCCCCCCCTCCCTTCAGTGCCCCCCCCATTTTTGGGGTGCCCCCCCGTTTTCGGTGTGCCCTTTACCCCCCCCATTCTGCCCCCCCCCCCATTTTTGGGGTGCCCCCCGTTTTCAGGGTGCCCCCTCTATTTCGGGGTGCCCCCCCCATTTCGGGGTGCCCCCGTTTTCGGGGTGCCCCTCCCCCCCATCTTGTCCCCCCCTGTTTTCAGGGTCCCCCCCATTTTTGGGATGTCCCCCCCCTGTTTTCAGGGTGTCCCCCCATTTCGGGGTGCCCCCCCGTTTTTGGTATGTCCCCCCCCATTTCGGCATGCCCCCCCCATTTTCAGGATTTCCCCCCCATTTTGGGATGCCCCCCCTGTTTTTGGGATGTCCCCCCCAATCCAGGGTGCCCCCCCCATTTCGGGGTCCCCCCCCATTTTCAGGGTGCCCCCCCCATTTCAGGATGTCCCCCCCATTTTCGTGATGCCCCCCCATTTCGGGATGCCCCCCCCCATTTCGGGGCCCCCCCATTTTCGGGATGCCCCCCATTTTGGGGTGCCCCCCCATTTCGAGGTGCCCCCCCGTTTTTGGGGTGCCCCTCCTCCCCCCTCCAGTGCCCCCCCATTTTCGGGTGCCCCCCCATTTTTGGGATGCCCCCCCCATTTCAGGGTCCCCCCTCCCATTTGGGGGTGCCCCCCCCATTTCAGGGTCCCCCTCATTTTCGGGGTGCCCCCCCATTTCAGGGTGCCCCCCATTTTCAGGACTTCCCCCCCATTTCAGGGTGCCCCCCCACTTCGGGATGCCCCCCCCCATTTCAGGATTTCCCCCCCATTTTGGGATTCCCCCCCCATTTTGGGGTGCCCCCCCCATATCAGGGTGCCCCCCATTTCAGAGTGCCCCCCCATTTCAGGATTTACCCCCCATCTTTGGGAGGCCCCCCCCCATTTCGGGGTGCCCCTCCCCCCCATCTTGTCCCCCCCCATTTCGGGCCCCCCCCCCATTGTCGGGTGCCCCCCCATTTTCAGGGTGCCCCCCCATTTCAGGACTTCCCCCCCATTTGTGGGTGCCCCCCCCCATTTCAGGGTGCCCCCCCCATTTCGGGTGCCCCCCCATTTCGGGATGCCCCCCCCCATATCAGGGTGCCCCCCCCCATTTCAGGATGCCCCCCCCATTTCAGGATGCCCCCCCCCCATTTCGGGGTGCCCCCCGTTTTCGGGATGCCCCCCCCATATCAGGGTGCTCCCCCCCATTTCAGGGTGCCCCCCCCCATTTTGGGGTGCCCCCCCCCGTTTCCGGGGTGCCCTCACCGTGCCGCAGGCCCGGACGTGGTGCAGCCTCCCCCACTCCTCCTCCCCGCTGTCCACCACCATCATGGCCGCCGCCTCCTCCTCGGGGGCCCCCCCGGAACCCCCAGGGCCCCCCCGCAGGTGCAGCCGAACCTCCTCCCCCAGGGAATGCATCCCCACGGCTGGGAAGAGCCCCCCCGGGGAGAGCGGGATGGATGTGGAGCCCACCTGGGAATGGGGGGGTCGGGAGGAGTGGGAGAGGAGAGGGAGAGGAATGAGAGAGAGAAGAGAGGAAATGGGGAAAGAAGGAAATGGGGGAGAGTGGGGGAAAGGGGAAGTGAAGAGGGGAAAGGAGGAAGGGGGAAAATTGGGGGGAAAAGGGGAAAGTTGGGGGGAAAAGTGGGGGGGAAAGGGAAAGGGAAAGGGGGAAAGGGGGGGAAAGGGGGGAAATGGGGGGGGAAAGGGGAAGTAGGGGGGGAAATGGAGGTGAGGAAAAGGGGGGGGCAGGGGGGGAAATGGGGGGGTTGGGGGGGGATGGGAGAGTTAGGGGGGGGAGTTTATGGGGATATGGGGGGGCAGGGGGGGACATGGGGAGTTGGGGGGGGCAGAGGGGTTTGGGGGGGTCAGGGGGGATTTGGGGGGGGTCAGGGGGGTTCAGGAGCACAGAGGGGTTTGGGGGGGGCCATGGAGGTCAGGGGGGGTTGGGGGGGGATTCAGGGGGCACAGAGGGGTTCAGGGGGGGCAAGGGGTCCAGGGGGGGTCCAGGGGGGCTCAGGGGGGTTTGGGGGGTCAGGGGGGGTTCAGAGGGTTCAGGGGGGCACAGAGGGGTTCAGGGGGGGGTTAGGGGTGGTCAGAGGGTGTTCGGGGGGGTCAGAGGGGTTCAGGAGACTTGGGGGGGGGTCAAGGGGGTTGGGGGGGCACAGAGGGGTTTAAGGGGGCTCTGGGGGGGTTTAGGGGGGTCTGAGGGGGTTAGGGGGTTCAGGGGGGTTTGGGGGGATTCATGGGGCACAGAGGGTTTTGGGGGGGCACAGGGGTCAGAGGGGGGTCAGGGGGTTCAGGGGGGGTTTGGGGGGGCACAGAGTGGTTCAAGGGGGTTCGGGGGGGAGTTTAGGGGGTTCAGAGGGGCTCGGGGGGGGGTCAGGGGGTTTGGGTGGTTCGGGGGGACTGGGGGGGTCATGGGGGGCTCAGGAGGGGTTTGGGGGGATTCATGGGGCATAGAGGGTTTTTAGGGGGGGTCAGGGGGTTCAGGGTGGGGTTTGGGGGGGGTCAGGGGGTGTCTGGGGGTGTCCCTGACCCTCTTTCCGTTCTTGGTGAAGAAGACCTGGGCAGTGGGCACCCCAAAACTGAGCCTCTCGATCCCACACCCGATGCGATCCCCGGAGCTGCACTTGGAGCCCAACTGCCGGCCCTGGGCACGGCCACTGTACAGCCTGGGGGGGCAACGGGGGGGCAACGTGTGAGGGGGGGGCAACACGTGAGGGGGGGGCACGGCCACTGTACAGCCTGGGGGGCGCGGGGGGCAACGTGTGAGGGGGCACGGCCACTGTACAGCCTGGGGGGGCAACGGGGGGGGGCACTGTGAGGGGGGGCACTGTACAGCCTGGGGGGGCAACGTGTGAGGGGGGGGCACTGTGAGGGGGGGCACGCCACTGTACAGCCTAGGGGGGCAACAGGGGGGGCACTGTGAAGGGGGGCACTGTACAGCCTGGGGGGGGGGGAATGGGGGGGGGCATGGCCACTGTACAGCCTGGGGGGGAATGGGGGCACTGTGAGGGGAGCAACGTGTGAGGGGGCCAAGGGCACTGTACAGTCTGGGGGAATGGGGGCACTGTGAGGGAGGGCACTGTACAGCCTGGGGGGGGGCCAAATGGGGGGGCACTGTACAGCCTGGGGGGGGACTAAATGGGGAGGGGGGGCATTATACAGCCTTGGAGGGGGGGCAACATGGGGGGGGCACAGGGCGGTCACTGTACAGCCTGGGGGGGAGATGGGGGGGAGATGAGGGGGGGTCACTGTACAGCCTGGGGGGGGAAATGTGAGGGGGGGGCACGGGTCACTGTACAGCCTGGGGGGGCACAGGGGGGTCAGGGGGCCTGGGGGGGGCACAGTGGGGGTGAAGAACCCCAACCCTAACCCAATGCCCATTGCCCCCCCCCCAATCCCCACTGCCCCCCCATTCCCATTCCCATTCCCATTCCCATTCCCATTCCCATTCCCCCCCATTCCCACTGCCCCCCCCATTCCCACTGCCCCCCCTCACTCCCACTGCCCCCCCCATTCCCAGTGCCCCCCCCACTCCCACTGCCCCCCCCTCACTCCCACTGCCCCCCCCATTCCCACTGCCCCCCCCCTCACTCCCAGTTCCCCCATCACTCCCACTGCCCCCTTCCCAGTGCCCCCCCTCCCACTCCCTGCCCCCTCACTCCCAGTGCCCCCCCCATTTCCCAGTGCCCCCCCCAGTTCCCAGTGCCCCCCCATTCCCTGTCCCTCCCATTCCCAGTGTCCTCCCCTCCATTCCCAGTGCCCCCCCCATTTCCCTGTCCCCCCCCCATTCCCAGTACCCCCCCATTTCCCTGTCCCCCCCATTCCCAGTGCCCCCCCTCCTCCTGCCCCCATTCCCAGTGCCCCCTCACTCAGCCCCATCACTCCCTGCCCCCTCACTCCCAGTGCCCCCCCCCTCATTCCCAGTGCCCCCCCCTCACTCCAGCCCCCCCAGCCCCCCCACTCACTTCCCATCATCCGCATGGAACCCCACGGAGTCGGGCAGCCAGCCCGGGTGATGCTCCAGGCTGTAGGACGGGGGCACCAACCCCACAGCGATGGTGCCACGGACACCACTGTCCACGATCGACACCTGGGGGGGCGGGGGGGGGGAGAGGGGGGGGGGGACACACCCAGGACACAGCTCAGCACCGGGGGGGGGCACAGAACCCCAGGGCACAGCTCAGCACCACGGGGATGCAGGATGGATCCAACCCCAACCTCAGCACCCCAGGGGCAGGAGATCCCATCCCCCAGGAACAGCCAGCACCGGGGGCACGGGACACCCCCAGGGCACAGCTCAGCACCACGGGGGCACAGGACACCCAGGGCACAGCTCAGAACCGGGAGGCACAGGGACAGGGGGACAGGAGGGGACGGGGGGCACACCCCCAGGACACAGCTCAGCACCAGGGAGGGGGTGCAGGATGGATCCCAACCCCCCCCCCCAACCTCAGCACCCCAGGGGGGGCACAGGAGGGATCCCATCCCCCCCCAGGGAACAGCTCAGCACCGGGGGGGGGCACAGGGACACCCCCAGAGCACAGCTCAGCACCCCTGGGGGGTGAAGGATAGATCCAAACCTCCCCACACAGCCTCAGCACCACGGGGGGGGGGACAGGATGGGATGGACCCCAACCCCCCCATGGCCTCAGCACCATGGGGGGGGGGGGACAGAAGGACCCCAGTCCCTCCCAGCCCAGCTCAGCACCATGGGGGGGGGACAGGATGGACCTCAACCCCCCCATGGCCACAGCACCACGGGGGGGGGCACAGGGACACCCCCAGGGCACAGCTCAGCACCCCTGGGGGGTGCAGGATGGATCCCAACCCCCCCCCCCCAACCTCAGCACCCCGGGGGGCAAAGGATGGACCCCAACCCCCCCCCCACAGCCTCAGCACCCCGGGGGGGGTGCAGGATGGATCCCAAACCCCCCCCCAGGGCACATCTCAGCACCATGGGGGGGGCACAGGGACAGGGAGGGGACAGTAGGGGACAGGGGGGGGGACACCCCCAGGGCACAGCTCGGCACCAGGGGGGGGCACAGGATGGGATGGACCCCAACCCCTCCCAGCTCAGCTCAGCACCCCAGGGGGGGCACAGGATGGACCCCAACCCCCACAGCTCAGCACCCCAGGCGGGGCACAGGAGGGATCCCAACCCCCCCCCCCAACCTCAGCACCCCGGGGGGGGCACAGGAGGGATCCCAGCCCCCCCCAGGGAACAGCTCAGCACTCCTGGGGGGTACAGGATGGACCCAAACCCCCCCACACAGCCTCAGCACCACGGGGGGGGCACAGGGACAGGGGGGACAGGGAGGGGACAGGGCGGGGACACCCCCAGGACACAGCTCAGCACCAGGGGGGGGCACAGGATGGGATGGACCCCAACCCCCCCATGGCCACAGCACCACGGGGGGGGCACAGGGACACCCCCAGGACACATCTCAGCACCAGGGGGGGGCACAGGGACAGGGAGGGGACAGTAGGGGACAGGGGGGGGACACCCCCAGGCCACAGCTCAGCACCAGGGGGGGGGGGGCAGGATGGACCCCAACCCCCCCATGGCCTCAGCACCATGGGGGGGGGGACAGAAGGACCCCAACCCTCCCCCAGCCCAGCTCAGCAGCATGGGGGGGGGACAGGATGGACCCCAACCCCCCCCCCAACCTCAGCACCCCGAGGGGGGGGCACAGGATGGACCCCAACCCCCCCCAGGACACAGTTCAACAGCACGGGGGGGGGGGCAGGATGGATCCAAACCCCCCCATGGCCACAGCACCATGGGGGGGGCACAGGATGGACCCCAACCCCCACAGCTCAGCACCAGGGGGGGGCACAGGGACAGGGGGGACAGGGAGGGGACAGTAGGGGACAGGGGGGGGGACACCCCCAGGACACAGCTCAGCACCACGGGGGGGGGGCAGGATGGACCCCAAAACCCCCCAGGGCACAGCTCAGCACTATGGGGGGGGGGGACAGGATGGACCCAAACCCCCTCCCCACAGCCTCAGCACCCCTGGGGGGCACAGGATGGATTTCCCCCCCCAGCCCAGCTCAGCACCATGGGGGGGCACAGGATGGATCCCAACCCCCCCCAGGGCACAGCTCAGCACCCCTGGGGGGTACAGGATGGATCCCAACCCCCCCCCCCCCAACCTCAGCACCCCGGGGGAGCACAGGATGGACCCCAAACCCCCCCCCCACAGCCTCAGCACCCCGGGGGGGGCACAGGATGGACCCCAACCCCCCCCAGGGCACATCTCAGCACCAGGGGGGGGCACAGGGACAGGGAGGGGACAGTAGGGGACAGGGGGGGGGACACCCCCAGGGCACAGCTCAGCACCGGGGGGGGCACAGGATGGATCCCCCCCCCCCGAAGCCCCCCCCTCACCTCGAAGTAGTTGTTGTCTCTGGTGAGGGGCCGGGGGGCCACGTAGCACCCCACCTCCCCTGAGTCCCCGTGGTAACTGGGGGGGGGGGAAATGGGGGGGGGGCAGTGAGGACCCCCCCAGATCCACAGAGCCCCCCAGTATCCCCAGCACAGCCCCCCCAGTATGGCCCAGCCCCCCCAGTACCACCGCTGTCACTGCTCCCAGTATCCATGGGCTGCCCTGTGCAGGCCCCCAGTAGCCCCAGCCCAGTGCTTCCCAGTGCCTCCCAGTTTCCCCAGCATCCTCAGCCCAGTGCCTCCCAGTATCTCCAGCCCAGTGCCTCCCAATCCTTCCCAGTACCCTCAGCATCCCCAGCCTGCTCCCTCCCAGTATCCCCAGTTCCCTCCCAGTACCCCCAGCCCAGCCTCCCCAGTCTCTCCCAGTCCCTCCCAGTCCCCCCCAGCATCCCCAATTCCTCCCAGTCCCCCAGACCCCACCCCCAGCCTTCCCGGTACCCCCAGCCAGCCTTCCCAGTCCCTCCCAGTCCCCCAGCCCAGCCTCCCCAGTCCTTCCCAGTCCCTCCCAGCATCACCAGTTTCCCCCCAGTCCCTCCCAGTCCCTCCAGTCCCTCTCAGTACCCCCAGCCCAGCCTCCCAGTCCCCCCAGTCTCTCCCAGTCCCCCCAGCCCAGCCTCCCCACTCTCTCCCAGTCCCTCCCAGCATCCCCAGTCCCCCCCAGTCCCCTCCAGTCCCTCTCAGTACTCCCAGCCCAGTCTTCCCAGCCTCTCCCAGTCTCCCCAGTCTCTCCCAGTCCCTCCCAGTTCCCTCCAGTATCACCAGTTTCCCCCCAGTCCCCCCACCCCGGTCTCCCCAGTGCCTCCCAGTCCCCCCAGCTCAGTCTCCCCAGTCTCCCCAGTCCCTCCCAGTCTCCTCCAGTCCCTCCCGGTACCCCCAGCCCAGCCTCTCCCAGTCCCCCCAGTCTCTTCCAGTCACCCCAGCCCAGCCTCCCCACTCTCTCCCAGTCCCTCCCAGCATTCCCAGTCCCCCCCAGTCCCTCCCAGTCCCCCCCAGCATCACCAATTTACCCCCAGTTTCCCCCCAGTCCCTCCCAGTCCCCTCCAGTCCTTCCATTACCCCCACCCCAGCCTCCCCAATCTCCCCAGTCCCCTCCAGTCCCCCCAGCTCAGTCTCCCCAGTCCCTCCCAGTCCCCTCCAGTCCCTCCCGGTACCCCCAGCCCAGCCTCTCCCAGTCCCCCCAGTCTCTCCCAGTCACCCCAGCCCAGCCTCCCCACTCTCTCCCAGTCCCTCCCAGCATCCCCAGTCCTCCCCAGTCCCTCCCAGTCCCCCCCAGCATCACCAGTTTACCCCCAGTTTCCCCCCAGTCCCTCCCAGTCCCCTCCAGTCCCTTCTGGTACCCCCAGCCCAGCCTCTCCCAGTCCCCCCAGTCTCTCCCAGTCCCCCCAGCCCAGCCTTCCCACTCTCTCCCAGTCCCTCCCAGCATCCCCAGTCCCCCCCAGTCCCTCCCAGTCCCCTCCAGTCCCTCCCAGTACCCCCAGCCCAGTCCCCCCAGTCTCTCCCAGTCCCCCCAGCCCAGCCTCCCCACTCTCTCCCAGTCCCTCCCAGCATTCCCAGTCCCCCCTAGTCCCTCTCAGTCCCTCCCAGTCCCCTCCAGTCCCTCCCAGTACCCCCAGCCCAGCCTCTCCCAGCCTCTCCAGTCTCTCCCAGTCCCTCCCAGTGCCTCCCAGTACCTCAGGGTGTCCCCGTCCACCAGGATGTGCCTGGATCTCTCCCGGCACCGAACCGCCCGAACCTCCCGGACCTCCCGAACCTCCCGGATCTCCCGGATCTCCCGGATCCGCCTCCTCCAGTTCAGGAACCTCAGGTGCAGATTGACGTCATCCATGACGTCATCCATGGCCCCGGGACACCTGGGGGGGGGGGGCGGTCAGGGACCCCCCCTCAGAGACCCCCCCAGAACCCCCCAAAAACCCCAAACACACCAAACTTCTGTGCCCCCCCCCCCATGAACCAGAACCCCCCCAATGCCCCCCCCACACCCCCAGAGGGGCCCCCCAGCCTCACCAGTACCTCCCAGTATCCCCAGTCCCTCCCAGTACCCCCAGCCCAGCCTCCCCAGTACCTCCCAGTCTCTCCCAGTCCCCCCCAGTATCCCCAGTCCCCCCTAGTACCCCCAACCCAGCCTCCCCAGTCTCTCCCAATCTCCCCAGTCCCCCCCAACATCCTCAGTTTCTCCCCAGTCCCTCCCAGTCCCCCCAGCCCAGCTTCCCCAGTCCCTCCCAGTCCCCCCAGCATCCCCAGTCTCTCCCAGTCCCCCCAGCATCCTCAGTCCCCCCCAGCACCCCCATCCCAGCCTCCCCAGTCCCTCCCAGTCTTCCCAGTTCCTCCCAGTCCCCTCCAGCATCCCCAGTTTCTTCCCAGTCCCTCCCAGTACTCCCAGCCCAGCCTCCCCAGTACCTCCCAGTCTCTCCCAGTCCCCCCAGCCCAGCATCCCCAGTCCCTCCCAATCCCCCCCAGCATCCTCAGTTTCTCCCCAGTCCCCCCCAGTCCCTCCCAGTACCCCCATCCCAGCCTCCCCAGTCCCTCCCAGTCTTCCCAGTTCCTCCCAGTCCCCAGTTTCTTCCCAGTCCCTCCCAGTACCCCCAGCCCAGCCTCCCCAGTACCTCCCAGTCTCTCCCAGTCCCCATCAGTATCCCCAGTACCTCCTGGTAACCCCAGCCCAGCCTCCCCAGTCTCTCCCAGTCCCCCCAGCATCCTCAGTCCCCCCCAGTCCCCCCCAGTCCCTCCCAGTACCCCCAACCCAGCTTTCCCAGTCCCTCCCAGTCTTCCCAGTCTGCCCCAGTCCCCCCAGCATCACCAGTTCCTCCCCCAGTCCCCCCATTTCAGCCTCCCCCAGTCCCCCCCAGCATCCCCAGTTTCTTCCCAGTACCTCCCAGTCCCCCCCAGCATCCTGTTTCTCCCAGTCCCCCCAGTCCCTCCCAGTACCCCCAACCCAGCCTCCCCAGTCCCTCCCAGTCTTCCCAGTCTGCCCCAGTCCCCCCAGCATCACCAGTTCCCCCCCCAGTCCCCCCATTCCACCTCCCCCAGTACCCCCAGCATCCCCAGCTTCTTCCCAGTCCCTCCCAGTACCCCCAGCCCAGACTCCCCAGTACCTCCAGTCTCTCCCAGTCCCCCCCAGTATCCCCAGTCCCCCCTGGTACCCCTAACCCAGCCTCCCCAGTCTCTCCCAATCTCCCCAGTCCCCCCCAACATCCTCAGTTTCTCCCCAGTCCCTCCCAGTCCCTCCCAGTCCCCCCAGCCCAGCCTCCCCAGTCCCTCCCAGTCTTCCCAGTCCCCCCCAGCGTCACCAGTTTCCCCCCAGTCCCCCCAACCCAGCATCCCCAGTCTCTCCCAGTCCCCCCAGCATCCCCAGTTTCTTCCCAGTCCCCCCTGGTACCCCCAGCCCAGCCTCCCCAGTCTCTCCCAGTCTTCCCAGCCCCCCCCAGTCCCCCCCAGCATCCTCAGTTTCTCCCCAGTCCCTCCCAGTCCCTCCCAGTATCCTCATCCCAGCCTCCCCACTCTCTCCCAGTCTTCCCAGTCCCTCCCAGTCTCCCCCAGTCCCCCCAGCCCAGCATCCCCAGTCCCTCCCAGTCCCCCCCAGCATTCTCAGTTTCTCCCCAGTCCCTCCCAGTATCCCTAGCCCAGTGCCTCCCAGTCTCTCCCAGTCCCCCCCAGCATCCCCAGTTTCCCCCCAGTCTCTCCCAGTCTCCCCAGTCCCTCCCGGAGGACCCAGGGAAACCCCCCCAGACCCCCCCCATTAAACCCAAACCCCTCACAGTGGGGTCCCCCCCCCCCCAGACCCCCCCACTGTCCCCCCTCACACCGAGGACCCCCCCCCATACCCACCCCCCTAAAGTGGGGACCCCCATACACAGCCCCCCACTCCAGGCCCCATTCTGAGACCCCCAAGATTCCAGGGCCCCCCGAGCTGTTCCCCCCCGATTTGTCCCCCCCTCATTCCGGGCCCCCCTGGGTCTCCTCCCCCGATTCTGGGGTCCCCCCAGTGTCCCCCCCCATTCCAGGCCCCCCCTGGGAGTCCCATCCCTCCCCCTGATCTTCCTTTCAGGTCCCCCCATTTCGAGGCCTCCCTGCTGCCCCCCCAATTCCTGGGGTCCCCCAGGGTCCTGTCCCCCCGATTCTGGGGTCCCCCCAGGTCCCCCCATTCCAGGCCCCTCGGGGTCCCTCTCTCGCCTCCCCTCACTGTTCCCCACCCTGCTTCTGGGTCTCGCCCCCGATGCCAATCCCTCATCCCGGGCCCCCCCAGCCCCCCCCATTCTGAGGTCCCCCAGGCCCCCCCATTTCCAGGCCCCCTCAGTCTCACTCCTCCCCCTTCCTCACTGTCCCCCCCATCCCGGGCCCCCCTGCCTTCTCACGTCCCCGCCCCCCACCTGTTCCCCCCCCACCCCGTTTCTGGGGTCCCCCAGGGTGTCCCCGTCCCCCCCCCGATTCCGGGGTCCCCCCAGCTCCCGACCCCCCATTCCAGGCCCCCCCGGGGGTCTCCCCCCCCCTCACCGTCCCTGCCCCCCCCATCGGTTCCGCTGCTGCCGCTCCCGGCCCCGCCGCCCGCACTCACATCCGGGTCCCGCTCTTCCTCTTCCCGCCCCCTCTCCTCCTCTCGACCAATCGCTGCCCCGCTTTGCTCTGACTGACGGCTCAGCCAGCCAATAAAAGGCCGAGAATGGGGCATGGAGGGTGGAGCTCGCTGGGGGGTGTGGAGGGGGATGCCGGGTGGGTGGGGATGCGGGGGGAGATAGCGCCCCCTGGCGGGCGGGAGGGGAACTGGGAGGGAACTGGGGGAAAACGGGAGGGACTGGGAGGGACTGGGAGGGAACTGGGAGGGACTGGGAGGGGACTGGGAGGGACTGGGAGGGACTGGGAGGAACTGGGAGGGACTGGGGAAAACGGGAGGGACTGGGAGGGAACTGGGAGGGACTGGGAGGGAACTGGGGGAAAACGGGAGGGACTGGGAGGGACTGGGAGGGACTGGGAGGGAACTGGGAGGAACTGGGAGGGGACTGGGTGGGACTGGGAGGGACTGGGAGGAACTGGGAGGGGACTGGGAGGGGACTGGGTGGGACTGGGAGGGAACTGGGCGAAAATGGGAGGGACTGGGAGGGAACTGGGAGGATCCTGGCCCCGCCCCCTCCTTGGCCCCGCCCCAGATCAGGCCCCGCCCATTTCCTGCAAACCCCGCCCCCCCCTCCCTGGCCACGCCCACACACAGACCACGCCTCCATTTCCTGGCGGGAACGGCGACCCCGGAGCGGGTGAGGGGGGGGGGGGGGGCACAGGAAGGGGGGGGCTGGGGGGACACCGGGGGGGGGGACACACCCAAGGGGGGGGGGGACATCGTGGGGGACACGCGTGGGACCGTGGGGACCCGGGGATCGCGGGTGCGGAAGAACAAAGGGGATCGGGGGGGGCAGCGGGGAGAGGAAGTGGGGACACGAGGAGGGGTTGGGGACACGAGGGGGGGTTGGGGACACGAGGGGGGGTTGGGGACACGAGGGGGGGTTGGGGACACGGGGGGGGATCGGGGGACACGGAGGGGAGTGGGGACACGGGAAGGGGGGACACGGGGGCGAGTGGGGACACGGGGGGGGTTGGGGACACGGGGGGACTGGGGACACGGAGGGGGAGGGGGGACACGGGGGGGTTGGGGACACGTGGGGGTTGGGGACACGTGGGGGAGTGGGGACACGAGAGGGAGTTGGGGATACGGGGGGGGATCGGGGGACACGGAGGGGTAGGGGGGACACGGGAAGGGGGGACACGGGGGCGAGTGGGGACACGGGGGGGGGTTGGGGACACGGGGGACTGGGACACAGGAGGGACACGGGGTTGGACAACAGGGAGTTGACACGGGGTCGGGACATGGAAGTGGGGACACGGGAAGGGGGGACACGGAGGGGGAGGGGGGACACGGGGGGGTTGGGGACACGGGGGGGTTGGGGACACGGGGGGGAGTTGGGGACACGGGGGGGGGTCGGGGGACACGGAGGGGTTGGGGACACGGGGGGTTGAGGACGCGGTGGGGGTTGGGGACACGAGGGGGAGTGGGGACACGAGGGGGGGCTTTGGGACACGGGGTGGAGTGGGGACACGGGGGAGTTGGGAACACGGGTGGGGTTTGGGGACATGGGGGGGGGTTGGGGACACGGGGGGAGTGGGGACACGGGGGGAATGGGGACACGGGAAGGGGGGACACGGGGGGGTTGGGGACACGGGGGGGCGACCCGGGAGGAGCTGGGGGGTGGGGGCTGTGGGGAGACCCCCAGGAGGGGGAGGGGGGACACGGTCACGCGGGGCTGTGGGGGGCAGAGGAGGGACCGATCCTGCACCCATCTGTGGGGCACAGGGACCCCCAGACCCACAGCGCTCTGGGGTGGGGGGTGCCCCATGCCCGGGGCACTCTATGGGGCAATCTATGGGGCAGGGGATGCCCCGGGGCAGTCTGTGGGGCAATCTATGGGGCAGGGGGTGTTCTAATCCTACAGCACTCTATAGGGCAGTCTATGGGGCTGAGGATGCCTTCGCCCCACGGCACTCTATGGGGCGCTCTATGGGGCAGGGGATACCCCATCCCTGGGGCACTCTATGGGGCAACCTATGGGGCAGGGGATGCCCTGGGGCAGTCTGTGGGGCAATCTATGGGTCAGAGAATTCCCCAGCCCCACAGCAGTCTATGGGGTGATCTATGGGGCAGTTCAGTCTGTGGGGCAGGGGATGCTCTGGGTCCCTCTTTGGGTGACTCTGGGGGTCTCTGGGTCACTCTGGGGGTTTCTCTATGGGTCAGTCCATGGGTCATTCTATGGGTCACTCGTGGGGTCTCTGGGTGCCTCTCAGGGTCAGTCTGTGGGTCACTCTGTGGGGCAGTCCGTGGGGCACTTTGGGGATCCCTTTGGGTCCGTCTGGGGGTCTCTGGGTCCCTCGTGGGTCCCCATGGGTCTCTGTGTCCCCGTGGGGCAGTCCATGGGGGTCTCTGGGTCACTTAGGGTCCTCCGTGGGTCCCTCTGGAGGTCCCTGGGTCCCCCTCTGGATCTCGGGTCCCTTTGGGGGTCTCTGGGTCCCTCGGGGGTCCTGGTGGGGATCTCGGTGTCCCCGGGGATCCCCGTGGGGATCTCGGTGTCCCCGTGGGTCCCTCGGGGGTCCCCGTGGGGGTCTCGGTGTCCCCGTGGGGGTCTCGGTGTCCCCGTGGGTCCCTCGGGGGTCCCCGTGGGGGTCTCGGTGTCCCCGTGGGGCAGCCCCTGACCCCCCTGTCCCGCAGCCGATGGCGGGGGAGGAGCGGGCGGTGCTGCTGGCGCTGGTTCAGGCGCTCAGCCCGGCCCAGTTCGAAGCCTTCAAGTTCCTGCTGGAGGATTCGGTACCGCGGGGACCTTTGGACTCCGCGACACCTCCGGACCTGGCCCGGATCCTCCTCCAGCGCTTCCCGGGCCGGGCCCTTTGCGTGGCCGCCGAACTCCTGACCCGCATCCACCGCCACGACCTCATCCAGCTCCACCGGCTCCCGGGGGGGGGGGGCGGGGACGGGACCCCCCCCTGCACCCCTCAATCACCCCCCAGGGGTGGGGGGCAGCGGGGGGATCCCCCTGATCCCTCGGGGCAAGCGGGATACCCCCCCGACCCCTCCTCACAACCGGGATACCCCCCCGACCCGCACCCGGGATACCCCCCCACGCAACAAGGATGCCCCCCCACGCACCCGGGATACCCCCCCACGCAACAAGGATGCCCCCCCACGCAACGAGGATACCCTCCCCCGCAAGGGGGATGCCCCCCCACGCACCCGGGATGCCCCCCCACGCACCCGGGAAATCCCCCCACCCCGCAACCCCAGAGGGGGGATCCTCCCGACCCCCCCCCGCAACCTGCCCCCCCCCGGCTCCTGACGGAGAAGGAATTGCTGCAAATCGCCCAGAAGCTCGGGGGGGAGTGGGAGGAGGTGGGGATCGGGTGCCTGGGGCTGGAGCGGAGCCGCCTGGAGCAGATCCGTGCGGACAATCCCCGCAGCGCGGTGCTGCAGCGCTTCGAGATGCTGCGGGAGTGGAGGAGGAGGGAGCAGGGGGGGGCCACAGCCCCGCGGCTCCGAGCCTGTCTGAGCCCCCCCAGCATCGACCCCGAGCTGCTGCTCCTGCTGCGCAGCTTCCAGGGGGACTGAGAGGGGGGGGATGGAGGGGAGGGAAGAAAAGGGGGGGTCTGTGCGTGTGTCCCCCCTTCACTCACTGTGCCCCCCCCGCAGTAAAAGGGTTTTATTCCACTGAGGGTTTTTTTTGGGGGGGGGTGAGAAGTGAAGTGTTGTTTGGGGAAGGGGGGGTCTGTGGATGAAGGGTCTGGGTGGGGGGGGTCTGTGTGTGACGGGTGGTCGGTGAGTGAGGGGGGGTCTGGGTGTGAGGGGGGGGCCTGGGGGGGGGTCTGTGGCTGATGGGGGTGCGAGTGATGGTGTCTGTGGGTGGGGGGTCTGTGTTTGTGGGTGAAGGGGGGGTCTGTTTGTGAGGGGGGTCTGGGTGGGGGGTCTTTGAGTAATGGGGGGGTTTGGGTGGGGGGGGGTCTGTGGATGAAGGGGGTCTGGGTGAGGGAGGGTCTGGATTGGGGGTCTGTGGGTAATGGGGGTGTCTGGGTGGGGGGTGTCTGTGGGTAATGGGGGGGTCTGGGGGTGAGGGGGGGTGAGCAATGGTATCTTGGGGGGGGCATGGGTTAATGGGGGCTCTGTGGATGAGGGGGGTCTGTGGGTGATGGGGAGTCTGGGTGGGGGGGTTTGTGAGTGAGGGGGGGTCTGTGGCTGATGGGGGGGTGTGAGTGATGGTGTCTGTGGGTGAGGGGGGGTCTGTGGATGAAGGGTCTGGGTGGGGGGGGTCTGTGTGTGACGGGTGGTTGGTGAGTGAGGGGGGGTCTGGGTGTGAGGGGGGGGCCTGGGGGGGGGTCTGTGGCTGATGGGGGTGCGAGTGATGGTGTCTGTGGGTGGGGGGGGGTCTGTGTTTGTGGGTGAAGGGGGGGTCTGGGTGAAGGGGGTCTGTGGGGGATCTGGGTGAGGGGGGGTCTGTTTGTGAGGGGGGTCTGGGTGGGGGGTCTGTGAGTAATGGGGGGGTCTGGGTGGGGGGGGTCTGTGGGTGAGGGGGGCTTGGGTGATGGGGGGGGTCTATGGGTGACAGGGAAGGGTCTGTGGGTAATGGGGGGGTCTGGGTGGGGGGGTGTCTGTGAATGAGGGGGGGTCTGGGTGAGGGGGGGTGGGAATGATGGTGTCTGTGGGTAGTGGGGGGGTCTGTGGATGAAGGGGGGTCTGTGTGTGAGTGGGGGGTCTGTGTGTGAGGGGGGGTCCGGGTGGGGGGGTCCCCTCAGAGGTCCTGCCCCAGCCTCTCGATCTCATCCAAGCAGAACTGGAGGTCCCGGGCGGTGGTCGCGGGGTTGGGGACCACCAGGCGGAAGAAGTTGACTCGGTGGCCCTGGGGCTGGTAGCCCAGCAGCATCGAGCCCCCCCGCACCATCCGCTCCTTGATGGCCGGGGCCACCTGGGGGGGGGGACACAAACACAAGGGGTGAGGTTTGGGGGGGCCAAGGGAAGGACTGGGGGGTGTTTGGGGGCAGTTTGGGGGGGCTGGGGTAGGTTTGGGGGCTCTGAGGGCAGTTTTTGGGGGGCAGGGGTAGATCTGGGGGGTGTTTGGGGGGGCTGGAATAATTCTGGAGGGTGTTGGGGGGGGTTTTGGGGGGCAGTTTGGGGGGGGCTGGAGCAGCTGGGGGGGTATTTGGGGGCAGTTTGGGGAGGCAAGAAGAGGTCTGGGGGTGTTTGGGGGCAGTTTTGGGGGGACAGGGGTAGGTTTGGGGGTATTGGGGAGGCTGGAACAGCTCGGGGGGGTATTTAGGGGCAGTTTAGGGGGGCTGGGGTAGGTTTGGAGGATATTGGGGGTAATTTGGGGGGGCAGGGGCAGGTTTAGGGGCTTGGACGGCAGTTTGGGGGGGCTGGAGCAGCTCGGGGGGGTATTTGGGGGCTGTTTAGGGGGGTCAGGGGTAGGTCTGGGGGATCTGGGGGTAGTTTGGGGGGGCTGGGATAGATCTGGGGGGTGTTTGGGGGGGCTGGAGCAGCTCAGGGGGATATTTGGGGTCAGTTTGGGGGGGCTGGGGTAGGTTTGGGGGCTCTAGGGGTAATTGGGGGGGGCTGGGATAGGTCTGGGGGGAGTTGGGGGGCAGTTTCGGGGTGCAGGGGTAGATCTGGGGGGTGTTTGGGGGACTCTGGGGGCAGTTTGGGGTGCCAGGGTAGGTCTGGGGGGCAGTTTGGGGGGGGCTGGAGCAGCTCGGGGGGGTATTTGGGGGCAGTTTGGGGGGGCTGGGGTAGGTTTGGGGGCTCTGGGGGCAGTTTTTGGGGGGCAGGGGTAGGTCTGGGGGGTACTTGGGGGGTGTTGGGGGGCTCTGGGGGTGATTGGGGGAGTGGAGCAGCTCGGGGGGGTATTTGGGGGCAGTTTAAGGGGGGCTGGGGTAGATTTGGGGGTGCTGGGGGGTGTTTGGGGGGGCAGGGAGAGGTTTGGTGGGGTGTTCAGGGCTGTGGGGGCAGTTTTGGGGTGCAGGTGTCCCAGGGGGGGTATTTTGGGGGGGGGGGGTCCTGTCCTCACCTTCCCCAGCTTCTCCCAGTAATCGGGGGAGCCCCCCCGGCCCCTCAAGCTGGGGGGCACGAACCAGAAGCAGAGGTTGAGGAACTCGGGCTGAGGGAGGGGACAGAGACCCCCCCAGGGGGGGGGGGGCACCATTGTGAGACCCCCCCTCCCCATTCCAGGGGTGAACCCCCCAGGGCAGGGGGTTTCCCAGGGATGGGGGAGAGGGGGGAGCACCCACCCCCCACCCCCCCCCCAGCTCAGCCCCTCCCTGGGGGTTGGACCCTCGGGGGGGGGGGGGTGTCTGCCCCCCAGGGGGTATTTGGGGGGGGGTTTGGGGGGGACAGCACAGACCCCCCCCCGGGTACCTCCAGCACCAGCTCGAACCCCTCCCGCTTCTTCATCTCCTCCCGGAGGTACCTGGGGGGGGGAAGACCCCAGGGTGTGGGGGGGCTGTGGGTGCCCCCCCTCCTCCCTCCCCACACCTCCCATACCCCCCCTGTGCCCCCCAGACCCCCCCGTGCCCACCCTACCCCCAGACCCCCCCACTCCCGGTATCCCCAAACCCCTCCCTACCTCCCCGTGCCCCCCCCGTGCCCCCCAGCCCCCCCTTATCCCCTGCACCCCCCATCTCCCCCCTTGCCCCCCCCCTTTTCCCCTCCTTCCCGTGCCCCAAATGCCCCCCTGTGCCCCCCAGCCCCCCCGTGCCCCCCATGTCCCCCTTGTTCCCAACCCCCCCAGCCCCCCATGCCCCCCATATCCCCCCGGGCCCCCCCTAATCCCCTTTGTCCCCTCCTTCCCGTGTCCCCAAACCCCCCTGTGCCCCCCCAAACCCCCCATGTCCCCCCTTGTCCCCAAACCCCCCCATACCCCCCGTGTCCCCAAGTCCTCCGTGCCCCCCATTTCCCCCCATGCCCCCCATCCCCCCCGTGTCCTCAACCCCCCCAAGCCCCCCATTCCCCCCGTACCCCCCAGCCCCCCTGTACCCCCATTCCCCCCAAGCCCTCCGTGTCCCCCACCCCACGTCCCCAAACCCCCCATCCCTTTCATACCCCCCAGCACCCCCCATTCCCCCCATACCCCCCCATTCCCCCTGTCCCCCCCCATCCCCCCATGCCCTCCAAACCCTCCCATGACCCCCCCATGCCCCCCAGCTCCCCCGTGCCCCCCAAGCCCCCCATGTCTCTAAACCCCCCATCCCCCCCATTCCCCCCCTTTCCCCCCAGCCTCTCCCATACCCCCCAGCCCCCCGTGCCCCCATGCCCGAACCCCATGTCCCCCACGTCCCCAAACCCCCCATCCCTTTCAGACCCCCCCGCACCCCCCATTCCCCCCATTCCCCCCTATACCCCCCCATTCCCCCTGTCCCCCCCATTCCCCCCATGCCCTCCAAACCCTCCCATGACCCCCCCATGCCCCCCAGCTCCCCCGTGCCCTCCAAGCCCCCCACCCCCATGTCCCTAAACCCCGCATCCCCCCCATTCCCCCTTTCCCCCCTATCCCCCCCGTACCCCCCAGCCCCCCCTCTCCCCCCCATGCCCCACAACCCCCCCATATCCCCCACGTCCCCAAACCCCCATCCCTTTCATACCCCCCTGTCCCCCCCATCCCCCCATGCCCTCCAAACCCTCCCATGACCCCCCCATGCCCCCCATCCCCCCCGTGCCCCCCAAGCCCCCCATGTCCCCATCCCCCTTTCCCCCAGCTCCCCGTGCCCTCCAACCCCCATGTCCCTAAACCCCGCATCCCCCCATACCCCCCTTTCCCAACCCCCCAATGCCCCGTGCCCCCAAGCCCCCAGTCCCCCATCTCCCCCCATCTCCCCCTTTCCCCCAGCCCCGTACCCAACCCCATGTCCCTAAACCGCATCCCTCCATTCCCCCTTTCTCTCCATACCCCGTGCCCCTCAAGCCCCCATGTCCCCCATGTTCTAAACCCATCCCCCCATACCCCCTTTTCCCCCCCATCCCCCCCCGTGCCCCCCAGCCCCCCTGTGCCCCCCAAGCCCCCCATGTCCCTAAACCCCGCATCCCCCCCATCCCCCCCCGTGCCCCCCAGCCCCCCCGTGCCCCCCCATACCGGATGCACCCCGCCGCCCTCTCCACCCTCCGGCACAGCCCCCGCGTCCCCTCCGCCTTCCACAGCAGCCACAGCTTCAGCCCCTCCCCACGCCTCCCGCACAGGGGGCTGCGGTCCCCGGGGTCGTGACCCCCCCCGTAAAACTTATCCGGCTGATAGAGGTAGGGGGCGGCCATGGAGTGACAGCGGTGGAGGAGACCCTGGGGGGGGGGAAAAGGGGGGGACAGGGGGGTGAGGATGAGGAGAGGGGGGGCGAAGGGGACAATGGGGGGCAGGGGGGGCGAATGGGGAGGGGGACAATAAGAGGGGGTATGGGGGGGCACGAAGGGGACAATCTGAGCCATAGAGGGGGGAGTGGAGGTGATGGGGGGGCAGGGGGGGTGATGGGGGGCATGGGGGACAATGGGGGACAATGGGGGACAATGGGGGACGATGGGGGACAATGGGAGGCAGGGGGAGTGGGAGGAGGGGGCAAAAGTCAATCAGAGCATGAGGGAGTGGAGGTGATGGGGGACGGGTGAGGATGAGAGAGGCGAAGGGGACAATGGGGGCAGGGGGCGAATGGGGAGGGACAATAGGGGGTGTGGGGGGCACGAAGGGGACAATCTGAGCCATAGAGGGGTGACTGGAGGTGAGGGGAGAGAGGGGGGTGATGGGGGGCATGGGGGACAATGGGGGACAATGGGAGGCGGGGAATGGGGAAGGTGGGGGGCAAGGAGAGGGGGTATGGGGAAGGAAGGGGGCATGGGGGGGGTCTAGGGGGACAATCAGAGCCATAGAGGGGGGACTGGAGGGAGGGGCATGGGGGGGGGGCATGGGGGACATGGGGGACAATGGGGACAATGGGGGACGATGGGGGAATGGGAAGGGGGACGATAAGGGGGTATGGGGGCACTAAGGGGACAATCTGAGCCATAGAGGGGGGAGTGGAGGTGATGGGGGGGATGGGGGTTGGTGGGGGGCATGGGGGACAATGGGGGACAATGGGAGGCAGGGGGGGGAGTGGGGAGGGAGGGGGGGGCAAAGGGGTCAATCAGAGCCATAGAGGGGGGACTGGAGGCATGGGGGGGCAGGGGGGGTGATGGGGGGCATGGGGGGGCATGGGGGACAATGGGGGACAATGGGGGACGATGGGAGGTGGGGGGGAATGGGGAAGGGGGGGGACAAGGAGGGGGGTATGGGAAGGGAAGGGGGGGCATGGGGGGGGCTAGGGGGACAATCAGAGCCATAGAGGAGGACTGGAGGCATGGGGGGGCATGGGGGGCAGGGGGGGGCATGGGGGACAATGGGGGGCAAGGGGGTAGAGGGGAGGTGATGGGGGGACAATGGGGGGGTCATGGGGGGGCTGAGGGGGGCAATGGGGGGCAGGGAGGTAGAGGGGAGGTGATGGGGGGCGAGGGGGTTGATGGGGGGGCCATGGGGGGTGCTGGGAGACGATGGGTGGAGATGGGGGGGGGCTGAGAAGGGGCATGGGGGGGATAGAGGGAGGATGGGGGGGGATAAGGGGTGGGTGAGGGGGTCCCTGGGGGTGATGTGGGGTTCGGGGGGGGGAAGGGGGGGTTCGTACGGAGCTGTCCCGGACGAGGAGCATCGAGCACTGCAGCCCCACCCCGAGGATTTTGTGGGGGTTCCAAACCACGGAGTCGGCCCTGGGGAAAGGGGGGGGGACAGGGGGGGGGGAAACAGGGGAGTTGGGGGGTGGGGGTCAAGCAGGGGAGGTTGGGGGGGGCTGGGAGGCAGGTGGAGGGGGGGCAGGGGGAACTTGGGGGGCGGGAAGGGGGGATTGGGGGGCTGGGGGGGGAGCAAGGGGGATTTTGAGGGGGTGGGCAACGAAAGTTCGAGGGGGGGGGTGTAGGGAGGGGTCTGCAGGGGGGGCTGGGGGTGGGAAGGGTGTCCTGAACCCCTTGGGAGGAAATGGGGGGGGGTCCTGAGCCCCTCGGAGGAGGGGTTAGGGGGTCCTCAGCCCCTCAGGGTGGGCTCGGGGGGAGCTGGGAGGGGCTGGGGGGTCGTCAGCCCCTCGGGGGGGTCCCGGGGGGGTCACTCGCCTCTCGATGCCCTCCAGGAGGTGCCGGTACCGCTGGGACAGGAGCGCTCCCCCCCCCCACGCTGCCTGCGGGGCCGGAGCGGGGTCAGTGCCGGGGGGGGGACACACGGGGACAGGCGGGGGTGACCCCCGGGACGTGTCCGTGTCCCCCCCGGGACGTGTCCGTGTCCCCCCCCCACTCACGTCCACGTGCAGCCAGAGCCCCTCGCGCTGGCAGATGTCCCCGATGTCCCCAAGGGGGTCGAAAGCCCCCAGCACGGTGGTGCCGCTGGTGGCACAGACCAGGAAGGGCTCCGAACCCTGGGGACAGCGGGGGGGGGACAGGGGACAGCGGGGGGGGGACACAGAGGAGGTTGGAATAGGGCAGGGGACAGGGGACATCGGGGGGGGACACTGGGAGGGGA
Organism: Archilochus colubris; assembly: GCA_023079485.1. Classification (NCBI taxonomy): domain Eukaryota; kingdom Metazoa; phylum Chordata; class Aves; order Apodiformes; family Trochilidae; genus Archilochus; species Archilochus colubris. The sequence goes on along the minus strand of CM041114.1, from coordinate 25,576,101 downwards.
CGGTGGGGGGGACAGGGGAGGGGCAGGGGATGGGGCAGGGGACATCGGGGGGGGTCACTGAGAGGGGACAGTGGGGGGGACGGGATGGGGCAGGGGACATCGGGAGGGGACAATTGGGGGGGGCAGGTGACTTCGGGAAGGGACAGTGGGGGGGGAACAGGGGGTGGGGCAGGGGACATCGAGGGGGGGACACTGGGAGGGGACAGTGGAGGGGACAGGGGACATCTGGAGGGGACAATGGGGGGGGCAGTGGGAGGGGACAGATGGCTTCGGGAAAGGACAGCGGGGGGGGGCCAGGGGACAGCGGGGGGGGACACAGAGGAGGTTGGAATAGGGCAGGGGACAGGGGACATCGGGGGGGGACACTGGGAGGGGACACTGGGGGGGGACACGGGATGGGGCAGGTGACATCGGGAGGGGACACTGGGAGGGGACATTGGGGGGGACACGGGATGGGGCAGGGGATATCGGGGGTGACAATGGTGGGGGGAGGGCAGTGGGAGGGGACAGGTGACTTCGGAAAGGGACAGTGGGGGGGGGCAGGGGACATCGGGAGGGGACAGGGACCCTCCACCCCCCTGACCTGAGCCCTCGCCCTCCCGATCGCCTTCTCCAGCTCCGCCGGGATCATCTTCCCCCTGGGGACAGGGACAGGGACAGGGGGTGGCAGGGGGGAGGTGGGGGTGACAGGGGGGTGTCCAGGGGGTCAGGGCCCCCCCCCCCATCCCCTCACCTCTCGTCGGTGGCGACTTCGTGGACGTTGTCGGTGCCGATGCCCAAGAAGGCAGCGCCCTTGTGGATGGAGAAGTGACACTGGGGACAGGGGGGGACAGGGGTCAGGGGGGACAGGGGGACAGGAGGGACAGGGGGGGACAGGGGTGAGGGGGGACAGGAGGGGACAGGAGGGACAGGGGGGGACAGGGGTCAGGGGGGACAGGGGGGGACAAGGGGGACAGGGAGGGACGGGGGGGACAGGGGTCAGGGGGACAGGGGGACAGGGGGGACAGGGGGGACAGGAAGGGGGACAGGAAGGGACAGGGGGAGACAGGGGTCAGGGGGGACAGGGGGGGACAAGGGGGACGAAAGGGGGGATAGGAGGGACAGGGGGGGACAGGAATCAGGGGGGACGGGGGGGACAGGGGACAGGTGGGGACAGGGGGACAGCAGGGACAGGGGGGGTCAGGGAAGACAGGGGTCTCAGGGGGGACAGGAGGGATGGGGGGGACAAGGGAGGGACAGGAGGGACAAAGGGGGGATAGGAGGGACAGGGGGGGACAGAGATCAGGGGGGACAGAGAGGGACAGGAGGAACAAGAGGGACAGGAGGGATAGGGGGGGGCAGGGGGATAGGGGACAGGGAGGGACAGGAGGGAGGGGGCTCAGGGGGGCACAAGGGGGGGACAGAGGGGGACAAGGGAAGTCCAGGAGGGGGCAACGGGGGGAGGGGACACAGGGGGTGTCAGGGAGGGGACAGGGGGGTTGGGGGGGACAAGAAGGGGACAGGGGAGGATGAGGGGTCAGGGGGGTCCCAGGGGGTCCCGCCCCCACCTCGCGGGAGGCGAAGAGCGCGAGGGTGGGCAGGACCCCCCCGCCCCCCGCCCGGCTCTGCGGGAACCGCCGGAACCGCGCCAGGTTCATGGCCACCATGTTGGAAAAGGAACCACCTGAGGGGACAGGGATGTCACCTGAGGGGACACGGGGGGACTGGGGGGGGGACAGGACACCGGGGGGGACAGGGAGGGGACTGGGATGGGGACTGGGATGGGGACAATCCACAGGGGTGGGGACAGAGGAAGGGACAGAGATGGGGACAGTTCATCGGAGAGGGGACACAGGAGGGGACAGGGACAGGGATGGGGACAATTCACCGGGGGGGGACACAGGAGGGGACAGAGATGAGGGCAGGGATGGGGACAATCCACCGGGGGGGACTGGGAGGGGACAGGGATGGGGATGGGGACAGTCCACCGGGGGGGGACACAGGAGGTGGCAGGAATGGGGACAGAGATGGGGACAATCCACCGGGAGGACTGGGAGGGTATAGGGATGGGGACAATCTACCGGGGGGGACACAGGAGGGGACAGGGATGGGGACAACCCATCAGCGGGGTCCCGGGGTGGGGGGGACACAGGGAGGTGACAGGACCGGGACAGAAGATGCCATCGCCACTGTCCCAGCCCAGCAGGTCCCGCAGCTTGGCCAGCAGCGCGTCCTCCAGCAGCACCAGCACCGGGGCCACCTCGTACGTGTACCTGGGGGACAGGGGACAGGGAGGGGACATGGAGGGGACAGGGAGGGGACATAGAGGGGACAGGGGACAGAGAGGGGACAGGGGACATGGACCTGGGGGGACAGGGGACATTGAAGTGACATGGACATGGACCTGGGGGGGACAGAGGGGACAGGGGACCTGGACGTGGGGGGGACAGGGGGCAGGGGACATGAACCTGGAGGGACAGGGGACATGGAGGGGACATGGACCTGCGGGGACAGAGGGGAGAGGGGACGTGGACCTGGACCTGGGGGACAGGGGGAAGTAGACGGGAGGGGACAGGGGACATGGACCTGGGGGGACGGAGGGGACAGGGGACATGGAGGGGACATGGAGATGGAGGGGACAGGGAGGGGACAGGGGACATGGACCTGGGGGACAGGGGACAGGAGGGACATGGACAGGACCTGGGGGACAGAGGAGAGAGGGGACATGGGGGACAGAGGGGACAGGGGACATGGACATGGACCTGGGGGACAGGGGGAAGTAGACCGGGGGGGACAGGGGACATGGAGGGGACATGGAGGGGACAGGGGACATGGAGGGGACATGGAGATGGACCTGCGGGACAGAGGGGACATGGAGGGGACAGGGGACATCTGTGATGTGTACCTACAGGGACACAGAGGGGACACGGGGGAGGGGACATCCCGAAGATGGACCTGGGGGGTGGGAAGGAGGACGGCGGGGAGGGGACACAGTGCTGGGGAGGGGACAGTGCTGGGGACAGTGGGGACATCCCGGGGGGGACAGCACCGGGACAAAGCCACTCCCGAGGGGGGGACAGCGCGGGGGGGTTGGGGTGGGGGTGTCCCCGCGGGTCCCCACGCACGGGCTCGTGTTCAGGGTCTCGGTGAGGAAACGTCCGGAGAGAGCAACGGGATCCAGACCCGAAAAGAGCTGATTGAAGAACCGGGGGTGACCTGGGGACAGCGACACGGGGACAGGGGACAGGGACAGGGACAGGACAGAGGGGACAGGGGACATGGGGACAGGGGACAGGGACGGGGGACAGGGACATGGGGACAGGGGACATGGGGACAGGGACATGGGGACAGGGACAGGGGACAGGGACAGGGGGACAGAGGACAGGGACAGGGGACACGGGGACATGGGGACAGGGGGACATGGGGACAGGGACATGGGGACAGGGGACATGGGGACAGGGACAGGGGACAGGGACATGAGGACATGGGGACAGGGACATGGGAACCAGGACATGGGGACAGGGGACAGGGACAGGGGACAGGACAGGGACAGGGGACAGGGAACAGGGACAGGGAACGGGGACAGGGACAGGGACAGGGGACAGGGACAGGGGACAGGGGACAGGGACAGGGGACAGGGACAGGGACAGGGACAGGGACAGGGACAGGGACAGGGACAGGGGACAGGGACAGGGACAGGGGACAGAAGACAGGGACAGGGACATAGGGACAAGGGACAGGGGACATGGGGACAGGGACAGGGCAGGGGACAAGGGACATAGGGACATGGGACAGGGACAGGGACATGAGGAAAGGGACATAGGGGCAACACAGGGACAGAGGGACATGGGGACATGGGGACAGGGACAGGGGCGTGGGGACAGGGACACGGGATGGGGTGGGGACACGGGGACATGGGGACAGGGACTGGGACAGGGGGACAGGGACATGGGAGGGCGTGGGGACACAGGGACAAAGGGACAGGGACAGGGGGACATGGGGACAGGGGGACATGGGGACGTGGGGACAGGGGCGTGGGGACACGGGGACAAAGGGACAGGGACTGGGACAAGGGGACAGGGACAGGGGGGACATGGGGTCAGTGCCACGCGGGTGACGTGGGGGGACAGGAGCCCCCTCCCCCTGGGGACACAGGTGACCCGGGGACAACTGTCACCCGTGGGAGTGGGGACCTGCTGGGGCTGTACTGGGAGCACTGGGGCTCAGCCCTGCCCAGCCTGCACCACCAGCTGCTTGTACTGGTTTGTACTGGTGCTCATCTGTTCTGATGCTGAAGCACAGTGGTCTGTACTGGTTTATACTGGTGCTCACACATTTGGATACTGTAGCGCACTGGTCCATACTGGTTTATACTGGTCTGTATTTGTTTATACTGGTCCGCACTGGTCTATACTGGTCCATACTGCTCATTGTCCACACGCTGTACTGCACTGGTCTGTAGTGGTTTATACTGGTCTGCACTGGTCCATACTGGTCCTCACTGGTCTACACACTGTACTGCAGTGGTGTGTACTGGTCTGTACTGGTGCGTACTGGTCCCAGCACTCACCAGTCTGCACGCTGTACTGCATTGGTGTGTACTGGTCTGTACTGGTTTGTACTGGTCTGTACTGGTCCATACTGGTCCCGGCACTCACCAGTCCACATGCTGTACCTCACTGGTCTGTACTGGTTTGTACTGGTTTGGGTCTGTACTGGTCCGTACTGGTCTGTACTGGTCTGTACTGGTTTGGGTCTGTACGGGTGTGTGCTGGTCTGTACTGGTCCATACTGGTCCCGACACTCACCAGTCCACACGTTGTACCTCACTGGTCTGTACTGGTTTGTACTAGTCTGTACTGGTTTGGGTCTGTACTGGTCCATACTGGTCCATACTGGTCCGTACTGGTCTGTACTGGTCCGTACTGGTCCGGCACTCACCAGTCCTCACGCTGTACCTCACTGGTCTGTACTGGTTTGTACTGATCTGTACTGGTTTGGGTCTGTACTGGTCCATACTGGTCTGTACTGGTCCATACTGGTCCTTACTGGTCCGGCACTCACCAGTCCTCACGCTGTACCTCACTGGTCTGTACTGGTTTGTACTGATCTGTACTGGTTTGGGTCTGTACTGGTCCGTACTGGTCCGTACTGGTCCGGCACTCACCAGTCCTCACGCTGTACCTCACTGGTCTGTACTGGTTTGTACTGGTCTGTACTGGTTTGGGTCTGTACTGGTCCATACTGGTCCGTACTGGTCTGTATGGTCCGTACTGGTCTGTACTGGTCCGTACTGGTCCGGCACTCACCAGTCCTCACGCTGTACCTCAGCACCTCCCGGCACCGCTCCCGCAGCCGCTCCTCCCCCTCCCCCTCCTCCCGCAGCTCCGCGTCCAACAGAGCCCCGAGCTCCGTGGGGTCCTTCCAGTGACACACCTGGGGACACGGGGGGACACGGGGGGCGTGGGGGGACACGGGGGGGGGACAGGGGACACGGGGGGGCAGGAGAAACACGGAGGACATGGGGGGAAACAGGGACGCACGGAGGACACGGGGGGACAGGAGGGGACATGTCACAAGGACACGAGGGGGCGTGGGGGGACACGGGGGGTACATGGGGACAAGGGGGGACACGGGGACACACGGGGGACAAGGGGGGACACGGGGAACAGGGGGAAACAGGGACACGGGGGGACATGGGGACACACGGGAGGGCAGGGGGCACACGGGGGACACGGGGGGACACGAGGGGACAGCGGGGACACGGGGAGATAGGAGGGGACATGGGGGGACACAGGGACACGAGGGGGCGTGGGGGGACATGGGGGGGACACAGGGATACAGGGGGGACAAGGTGGGACACGGGGGGGCAGGGGACACACGGGGGACACCCGAGGGTCAGGGTCGGTCCCGGGGGGTCAGGGTCCGCTCCCGGGTGTCCCCACTGTCCCCACCTTCTCGCGTGGGTCCGTGCCCCGCACCACCCCTTCCTCCAGAACCAGCTCCAGAACCGCCCGCAGGAACCGCAGCCCCGAACCCAGATCCAGAGCCGGGACCGCCAGGTCCGGAGGGACAGCCATGGGACAGCAGTGCCACCTGCGGGGACAGCGGGGGACAGGGGGGGACAATGGGGACACCGTGGGACAATGGGGACAGGGGGGACACCGTGGGGACAGGGGGGACACCGTGGGGACAGGGGGGACACCGTGGGGACACCGTGGGGGACAAGAGGGACACAATGGGGACATGGGGGCACAATGGGGACAGGGAGGACACCGTGGGACAATGGGGACAGGGGGGGCAGGGGGGACACGTGGGGAAGGGGGGACAGGGGGGACACCGTGGGACAATGGGGGCACCATGGGGACACAGTGTGGACACAATGGGGACAGGGGAGACAAGGGGGACACAGTGGGGACAATAGGGGACAAGGGGACATTGGGGACATGGGGGACAATGGGGACAAAATGGGACATAGGGGATAAGGGGGACACAATAGGGACATGGGGAAACAATGGGGACACAGTGGGGACAAGGGGGACAAAATGGGGACAAGGGGGACACCGTGGGGACACAATGGGGATAGGGGGGACAAGGGGGACACAGGGGGGGCATCGGGACATGATGGGGATACAATAGGGACATGGGGACACCGGGGGGACAATGCGGACAGGGGGGACAATGGGGACAGGGGGGACACATGGGGACATGGGGACAATGGGGACACAACAGGGACATGGGGACACAGTGGGGACACAGGGGGGACAAGGGGGACACATGGGGACAAGGGGGACAATGGGGACAGGGACAGGGGGACAAGGGGGACACTGGGGACAAAGGGGGACAAGGGGACAGACAGGGGACAATGGGGACAAAGGGACATGGGGACAAGGGGGACACAATAGGGACAAGGGGACACAAGGGGACACCGGGGGGACAATGGGACACATGGGGACAAGGGGGACACCATGGGGACAAGGGGGACACCATGGGGACAAGGGGGACAAATGGGGACAAGGGGGACACCATGGGGACATGGGGAAACAAGGGGGACACAAAGGGACATGGGGACCAGTGGGGACATGGGTGACAAGGGGGACAAAATGGGGACAGGGGACAAGGGGGACACAGAGGGGACATGGGGACACCATGGGGAACAATGGGGACGGGGGGACAAGGGGGACACCATGGGGACAAGGGGGACACAATGGGGACAAAATGGGGGAAAGGGGGACAAGGGGGACAGGGGGGACACAATGGGGACACAACAGGGACATGGGGGACACCATGGGGACGTGGGGACCCAACCAGCATGGGGCTGACACTGGGATGGGGGGGTCCCAGTGGGGGGGGTGTCTAGTGGGATGGGGGGGTCCCAATGGAATGGGGGGGTCCCAGTGGGACGGGGGGGTCCCAGTTGGGTGGGGGGGGTCCCAGTGGGATGGGGGGGTCCCAGTGGGACGGGGGGGTCCCAGTTGGGAGGGGGGGTCCCAGTGGGACGGGGGGGTCCCAGTGGGCAGGGGGGGTCCCAGTGGGACGGGGGGGTCCCAATGGAAAGGGCGGGGTCCCAGTGGGCTGGGGGGGGTCCCAGTGGGATGGGGGGGTCCCAGTTGGGTGGGGAGGGTCCCAGTGGGATGGGGGGGGGCCCGTGGGATGGGGGGGGTCCCCACATGCGGGGGGGTCTCTGGGCAGGGCTCTCACCTGGGCTCGTTCTTCCCAAGGATTTTTCCTGGAGCCTCCGAGGCCCAAAGGGACCAAAGGGCGAAAGGGCCCGGAGAGGGGGGGGGAGGGGAATGGGGGGTGGGGAATGGGATGAGGGGGAGATGGGGGGTGGGGGGCATGAAATGGGGGGGTTGGGATGGGGGGGAAGGGATGGAATGGGACGAGGGGGGGATGGGGATGGGATGAGGGGGGGTTGGGATGAGTGGGGGGGATGGGGGGGATGGGAATGGGGGGGATGGGATGAGGAGGGGGGGCTTGGAATGAGAGGGGAAGGGGGGGATTGGGATGGGGATGGGGGGGATGGAATGGGATGAGGGGGAGAAGGGGGGGGTGGGATGGGGGGGTGGAATGGGGGGGGTTTGGATGAGGGGGGCATGAGGGGGGGAATGGGGGGGTTGGGATGAAATGGGGGGGATGAAATGGGGGGGTTGGGATGAAATGGGGGGGTTGGGATGGGGGTTTGGGATGAGGATGGGATGAGGGGGGGGAGGGATGGGGGGGATAGATGGGGGGGATGGGGGGGGTTGGGATGGGGGTGAGGGGGGCATGGGGGGGATGGGAATGGAGGGGGATGGGATGAGGAGGGGGGGCTTGGAATGAGAGGGGAAGGGGGGGATGGGATGGGGGGGATGGAATGGGGGGGGTTTGGATGAGGATGGGATGAGGGGGGGAATGGGGGGGTTGGGATGAAATGGGGGGGATGAAATGGGGGGGTTGGGATGGGGGGGTTGGGATGAGGGGGGGTGAGGGGGAGTGGGAATGGGGGGGGGGGATGGGCTGGGGGGGTGTTGGGTGCCCCTGAGCTCTGCCCCCCCCCCCAGCCCCCCCTCGCTGGGGACACGGGGACCCCCAGGGCTGGGGGGGGCAACAACCCCTGGGGGGTCCCAGAGAGGGGGGGATCGGGGGGGGGGCGATAATGGGGGGGGGGGAAGAATTCCCCCAGGGGGAGCAAGAGGGGGGGCAAAGGAGCTGAACCCCGGGCACTGGGGGGCTGTGGGGTGTGGGGTGGGTGTGGGGGTGGCGTGGGGGAGACACCCGTGGGGTGTGGGGGTTTGGGGTGTGCTGAGTAATGTATGGATTGTGGAGAGGGTGAGTGAGGGGTAAGGGGTAATGTATAGGGGATGTAATGTATAGGGGATGAGAATAAAGGATGAGATCTGTGATGTGTGGGGTTATTAATTAATGTTGTGTATTGGCTGATATATAATGTATATATAATGGGATTTATATGGGATTTATTTTATTATAATGGGATTCTAATATATATAATGGGATTTACGATGCACAATATATAAAATATAACATAACATTGTCATACAAATGTTAAATATAACTTATTTAATATATCACATACAGTATAGGATATATAGCATATAAAATACAACATATATGATACACGATATATGATATAAAATGGAATTTATAATATATAATATATGTAATAATATCGTATTAGATATAGTATAGATTATATATAATATTATATATAAAATATAATATATAATGTGTTATATGTTACACATATTATATATTAATAGATAAGTAATATAGTGTAATGCAATGTAATATAAACATAATGTAATGTAAATATAACGTTTTATTAATATAATATAATAAATATATAACATAATAAATGTATAATGTAATGTAATATAATATAATATAATATACACAATAATATTATGTCACATATATTATGTAAAATATAATATAGTGCATATTATGTTATATATTATATATTATATATTATATTATACATTATATAGTTAACTTATATGATAAAACATTCTGTATATTATATATAATTTATTATACATTAATATATAATTATACATAATTAACACGTAACACGTAGAATAAAACATAGAACATAGAGTACACAATATAGAACACATAATATAGAATATAAAATACAAAGTATATAATATAAAACACATATTAACTAATTAACACCCAATTAAAGTTCCCCCCGGGCCCTGCCCCCCCCATTCCCTTCCCCGTTTCCATGGCAACCCCCGGGGCTCCAAGATGGCGGCGCGGCGCGTCACGTGACGCCTCCTCCCCTCCCTTCCCCCATTTCCCCATCTCCCGGAAGCGGGAGGGGAGCGGTGGAAGGGGAGGGAGGGGGGGGCGGGTGCTTCCGGTTCCGGGTCGGCGGCGGCGGCCGAGGCAGGGGGGGGGTCCGGAGGTTTTTGTGCTCTCGGGGGAGGCGGCGGCGCCGAGCGGGGAGCGGAGGGGCCTGGGCAGGTAGGGAGCGGGAGAGAGGGGGGGGGGGAACAACCTGAGGGGGGGGGGAGCGAACAGAACCGGAACCCGAACCGGAACCCCAACCCCCAACCGGACTGGGCCCGCCCGCCCGCGCCGCCGCCTCAGCCCCGCCCCCGGGCGGTACCGGGAGCTGAGGGGGAGGGAGAACGAGGAAAGGGGAAGGATCGGCCCAGTGCGCATGCGCGGTGGAACCTCCCGGGGAGGAGGCGCCCCTCCCCCTACCCGGCCCCCCAACCCCCTGTGTGACCCCCCCGCCCCAAACTCTGCCCAGACCCCCCCTGACCCTCCCCCCTCCCCAAAACCGGACACAGCCCCCCCCCTCCCCTCCCCCCCCCCCATTTTCACCCAGGGAGAGGCCTCGGGTGCCCCCCCTTCTCAGGCCCCTCCCCAGTACCCCCAAAACTGGGACACAGCCCCCATTTCACCTGGGGGTGTTGATGTCCCAACCCCCCTCCCCATCTCCCCCAACCCCCATCTCGGGGGCCATTTGAATCTCAGCCCCCCCCATTTTCAATCTGTGCTCCCCCCCGTGTTGCCCCCCCCCTCCAAGAGCTCCCACCCAGTGCCCCCATCCAGGGGGTCCTTGGGGTCACCCCCTCCCATCTCTCCACTCCTGGGGGTTTAGGGTCACCCCTCGAGCCCCCTCCCACCCTTCTGGGGGGGGTCCTTGGGGTCATCCCCACCCCCCCCCCCATCCAGGGGGGGTCCTTACAGTCACCCCCCCCCCCAATTCCACTCCCACCCACAGGGGTCCTTACAGTCACACTCCCCATCCAGGGGGGGTCCTTAGAGTTGCACCCCCCACCTCCCCCATCCCCCTCCCTTCCCCCCCCCACCATTCCCAGGGGCGTCCTTGGGGTCATCACCCCCCCACCCATCCGGGGGGGTCCTTAGGGTCTCCCCCCCCCCCTCGAGCCCCCTCCCACCCATCCTGGGGGGGTTTTAGGGTCATCCCCATCCCCCCCCAAACCCATCCGGGGGGGTCCTTGGGGTCATATCCCCCCCCCCCACCATCCTGGGGAGGGGGTTTAGGGTCACCCCCCCCCCCATCCCCTCCCACCCACCCAGGGGGGGTCCTTAGGGTCACTCCCCCCCCCCACCCCCTCCTACCCACCCAGGGGGGGCCCTTGGGGTCACCCCCCCCCTCACCTCCCCCTCCCACCCGGGGGGGGTCCTTGGGGTCACCCCCTCCCCATCCCTCCCCCACCCATCCAGGGGGGTCCTTGGGGTCACTCCCCCACCCCCCTCCCACCCATCCGGGGGGGTTTTAGGGTCCCCCCCTCCCCCCCATCCCCTTCTCACCCACCCAGGGGGGGTCCTTGGGGTCACTCCCCCCCCCCCCACCTCCTCCTACCCATCCAGGGGGGGTTTTAGGATCACCCCCCACATCATGGGGGTCCTTAGGGTCACCCCCTCCCCCCCATCCCTCCCCCACCCACCCTGGGGGGGTTTAGGGTCACCCCCCCCCTCATCCCCCTCACCCACCCAGGGGGGGTCCTTGGGGTCAAGACCCCCCCATCCCCCCCCACCCCCCCCCATCCCCCCATACCCTCCCACCCATTTGGGGTCCGGGACTCCCCCCCTCTCCCCCTCCCATCCAGGGGTCCTTGAAGTCACCCCCCATCAGGGGGGGTCCTTGGGGTCACTCCCCCCCCTCCCACCCATCCGGGGGGGTTTTAGGGTCACCCCCTCCCCCCTCATCCCTCCCCCACCCACCCAGGGGGGGTCCTTGGGGTCACTCCCCCCGCCCCATCCCCCTCCTGGGGGGGTCCATTGGGATTCATCCCTTTCCCCCCCCCCCCGTTTTCCCCCCGGGGGGGCTGTGTGTCTGCTCTGTGTCTGTGTTTATTTCTCTCTCTCTGTGCCCCCCCCTCATTATTATCCCCTCCTCCCCCCCCCACAGGCGAAGACCTCAACACCTCCAGCAGCAGCCACGTTGTTGCCCGGCGGGAGAGAGCCCACCACCACCACACACAAACACACACACGTGTGTGCACGCGTGTGACACGCCATGACCCCCCCTTAACCGAGCCACAACCCCCCCCCCAAAAAAAAACCCCCCCAAACCCCCCCTAAACAACCTCCCCCCCCCTTTCCCTTGCCAGCCAGCCCCCCCCCCTTCACCCCCCCCTCCTCAACCCCCCCGCCGCTTCTCCTGCCCAAGGGGGGGGGCTGCAGGAGGACGCCTCTCAGCTTCCCCCCCCCCCTGCAGACCCCCACCAAGTGGTGTTTTTGGGGGGGGGTCCCCAAGAAGATGTCGGCGGCCAAGTGGAGGGTACTGGATGAGCCCGGCAAAAAAAAAAAAAACCCCTAAAAAAGAGACAAAAAAGGAAAAAAAAAAATAATTAACTCCAACCCCCAGTTCCCCATCATCCCATCCCTTCTCTCTCTCAAGCTCTTTCCCCCTCTTCAAGGGAGAGAAAAAACTCATTTTTCCTACCAACCCCCCCCAAGAAGAAGAGAAAAAAATAGGAAAAAAAAAAAAAAATTCCCAAAACCCCCCAAAAAAAAAAAAAAAAAAAAAAAAAAAAAACCCTAAATCGTCAGGCTAAGGAATTGGTGAGGAGAGAGACAGACAAGATGGCTCAGGTAATGAGCCCCCCCCTTCCCCCCCCCACCCCCTGCCCCCCCAGCTGCAGAGCCCAGAAAGGTGGGGAGAGGGAAATGGGGGGGGGGGAGAGGGGGGGGGAGGGGGAAAACCCCCCCAAAAATCCCACTAAAGACAGGGGGGGGATGCACACACACACACATAGGACTTCAAGCCCCCTCTCCTCTCATCCCCCTTTTCCCTCCTTTCCCCAGGGTGATGCCCCCAAAAAAAAAAAAATCAGGAGAGGGGTTTTGGGGAGGGGGGGGATGGGTGGATGGGGAGCATGGACCCCCCCTGCCCTCCCTCTGAGGGTTGGGGGGGGGGTTTGGGGTGGGATAGGGGGGGTTTTGGGGTGGGGGGGGGATTGGGGGGGTGGCAGCACCTGCAGCCTCTCCCCCCCCCCCCAGGCGAGTCTCCTGGCGTGTGAGGGGCTCTCGGGGGTCTGCCTGGTGCCCACCGTGGCCAGCAAGAAAATGATGCCCAAGCCCAGTGCCAAGGCTGGGGAGAGCAGGGAGAGGGGCAGCAGCCCGGAGGTGCTGGTAGGGACACCCCCTGACCCCCCCCCGGGGAAGAAACACCCCCCCCAAATCAGAAACACCCCCCCCAAATCAGAAACACCACCCCTGAATCATGAACCCCCCCCCCTGAATCACCAAACCCCCACCCCAAATCACCAACCTCCTCCTAACATCATTAACCCTCCTCCCACATCACCAACCCCCCCCAACATTAACAACCCCCCCTCCAAATCATAAACCCCCCCCGAATGATGAACCCCCCCCAAATCACCAAACCCACCCCCGAATCATAACCCCCCACCTCAAATCACCACCCCTGTCCTAACATCATAGACCCCCCCCCCACATCACCAAGCCCCCCCAACATTAACAACCCCCCCAATCACCAAACCCCCCCTGAAATCATAACCCCCCCAGATCACAAACATCCCCCCCAAATAACCAAACCCCCCCAAATCATAGCCCCCCCCAGTCATAAACCCTCCCTCAACATCACCAACTCCTCCCCAACATTAACAACCCCCCCCAAATCATAAACCCCCCCAATCACCAAACCCCCCCCCAAATCACCACCCCTCTCCTAACATCATTAACCCTCCCCCCACATCACCAACCCCCCCCAACATTAACAAACCCCCCCCAAATTATGACCCCCCCCAAATAACCAACCCCCCCCAATCATAAACACCCCCCCAAATCACAAACACCCCCCCTGAATCACCGAACCCCCCCCTGAATCACCACCCCCCTCCTAACATCATTAACCCTCCCCCCACATCACCAACCCCCCCACAACATTAACAGACCCCCCCCAAATTATGACCCCCCCCAAATGATAAACACCCCCCCCGAATCATAACCCCCCCAATCATAAACTCCCCCCACATCACCAACCCCTCCCCAACATTAACAAACCCCCCCCCGAATCATTAACCCCCCCAGAATCATAACCCCCTCCCCAAATCACCAACCCCCCCAAATCATAACCCCCCACCCCAAATAATACCCCCCCAGAATCATTAACCCCCCCCACAAATTATAGCCCCCCCCACATCACCAACCCCCTCCCCAAATCACCAAACCCCCCCAATCATAAACCCCCCCCAAATCATAAACAGCCCCCCTGAATTATAGCCCCCCCCAATCACCAACCCCCCCTCAACGTCACCAACCTCCCCCAAAATCACCAAGCCCCCCCAAATCATAAACACCCCCCCATCATAAACTGCCCCCTCGAATCACAAACCCCCCACCCCAAATCACCAACCCCCCCCAAATCATAACCCCCCACATCATAAACTGCCCCCCCAAATCACCAACCCCTACCCAACATCACCAGCCCCCCCAAATCATAACCCCCCCAAACCATAAACCCCCCCAACATCATAAACCCCCCCCCAAATCATAACCCCCCCAAATCACCAACCCCCCCGAATCATAAACCCCCCCCAACATCATAAACACCCCCTGAATCATAACCCCCCCACATCATAAACTACCCCCCCAAATCACCAACCCCCCCAAATCACAACCCCCCCACATCATAAACTCCCCCCCGAATCACAAACCCTCCACCCCAAATCACCAACCCCCCCACATCACCAACCCCCCCAAACCATAAACCCCCCCGAATCACCAACCCCCCCCAAAATCACCAACCCTCCCCCCAAATCACCAACCCCCCCTGAATCATAACCCCCCCACATCATAAACTCCCCCCTAATCACAACCCCCCACCCCAAATCATAAACAGCCCCCCTAAAATCATAAACCCCCCACATCACCAAACCCCCCCAAACCATAAACCCCCCCAAACCATAACCCCCCCAACATCACCAACCCCCCCAAATCATAACTCCCCCCCCAACATCATAAACACCCCCCAAATCACCAGCCCCCCCCTGAATCATAACCCCCCCCACATCATAAACTGCCCCCCCAAATCACCAACCCCCCCAAATCACCAACCCCCCCAAATCATAACTCCCACCCCACATCATAACCCCCCCCAAATCACCAACCCCTACCCCACATCAGCAAACCCCCCCAAACCATAACCCCCCCACATCATAAACTCCCCCCTAATCACAACCCGAATCTTTCCCCAACATCATAACACCCCAAATCACCAGCCCCCTGAATCTAACCCCACATCACCAAACCCCCAAACCATAAACCCCCCCAAATCATAACCCCCCCAACATCACCAGCCCCCCCAAATCACACCCCCCCCAATCACTCTGTCCTCTCAGCTCTTTTCCTGTTTTTTCCTTTATTTCACTTTTTTTCCTTTCCTTTCACTTTTTCCTCCTCCCACCCAACTCCAAACCCCGAACCCCCCCCCCTCAAATCCCCCCCTAAATCCCCCCCCCAAACTCACCCCCTCCAATTTCTCCCCCCAAATTTACCCCCCCTCTAATTCACCCCCCCAATTCACCCCTCCCCCAATCCCCCCCCCTAATTCTCTCTCCAATGTCCCCCCCACCCCAATTCCCCCCAATTTCCCCCTCCTAATATCCCCACCCCCAAATCCCCCCCCAAATCCCCAATCCCCCTCTACCCTCCAACTTCCCGATCTCCCCAAACCCCCAAATTCCCCCCATCCCCTCCCAATCTCCCCCTCCCAATTCCCCCAAACCTCCCAAATCTCCCCCAAATC
>CM041114.1:25539855-25560265 GCA_023079485.1 Archilochus colubris | reverse complement strand
TGGTCAAAACGTGGGGGGGGGGTGGGGGGGGGGGAGGGGGTTTTGGGGCCACCACCGATATTTTGGGGGGGGGTCTCCCCCCGAAAAGGCCCCGCCCCCCCGCGGAACACTTGGGGGCTTCTTCCCTCCTCCAACTTTCCCAGGGGGACCCCCCCGAAACTGGGGGGGGGGGTGATGGGGGAGGGGACAACTTGGGGGTCTTGGCGGCCGCCGCCCTCACCCGAAGCTTTGGGGAGGGGGATATTGGGGTGTCGGGGTCAAGTCGCCTCTCCTCCCTCCCACCCCCATCTTCCTGGAGCACAACCACGCCATGGCCTCTCCCAACCCCCCACCCTTCAAGCCGAGGTCTTGGAAGCCCCAGGAAGTGGTGGGGCGACTTCTCGCTTCCAACTCCCCCCACCACCCCCCCCCCACCCACAACGCTCCCGGAAACGTCACCGCCCCCCCCCAGCCCCCCCCTCGTCCTCTTCCTCTTCCTCCCCTCCCACTTCCAGCGAGGAAGAGGAGGAAGAAGAAGAGGAAGCTTCCACCTCTACTTCCTCCTCTTCCACCACTTCCTCCGCCACCTCCGAGGAGGAAGAGGAGGAGGAAGACGAAGACGAAGGCCTCGGGGGGTCCCGCCGATGGTTACGCCCCCGGGGTGGGGGTCCGGGTGCCCCTTCCCTTCCCCTCCCCCCCCCGGCGCCTCGTTCCTACCCGCCCCGCAGCGAGTTCGAGCAGATGACGATTCTCTACGACATCTGGAGCGGCGGCCTCGACGCCGAGGACGCGCGGTTCCTCCGCCTCACCTACCAGAGGCTCCTCCAGGAGGACACCGGCACCCATTGGCTCAACGACACCCACTGGGTGCCCCACACGGATATCCTGGAGGGGTGGAGAGGGGAGGGTTGGGGTGGTTGGAGGGGGAGAGTTGGGTTTGGAGTCGTGGGGGTTGGGTTTGGGGTCGAGGGGGTTGGGTTTTGTTGACCTCAGGGTCATGGATGTTGGGTTTTGTTGACTTTGAGGTCATGGAGGTTGGGTTTAGGTCATGGGGGTTGAGTTTCGTTGACCTCAGGGTCATGGGGGTTGACTTTGGGGTCATGGTTGTTGGGTTTTGTTGACCTCAGGGTCATGGGGGTTGACTTTGGGGTCATGGTTGTTGGGTTTTGTTGACCTCAGGGTCATGGGGGTTGACTTTGGGGTCATGGTTGTTGGGTTTTGTTGACCTCAGGGTCATGGGTGTTGGGTTTGGGTCATGGATGTTGGGTTTTGTTGACCTCAAGGTCATTGGTGTTGGGTTTCGTTGACTTCAGGGTCATGGGGGTTGGGTTTTGTTGACCTTGGGGTCATTGGCGTTGGGTTTGGGGTCATGGATGTTGGGTTTTGTTGACCTTGGGGTCATGGAGGTTGGGTTTAGGTCATGGGGGTTGAGTTTCGTTGACCTCAGGCTCATGGGGGTTGACTTTGGGGTCATGGTTGTTGGGTTTTGTTGACCTCAAGGTCATTGGTGTTGGGTTTTGTTGACTTTAGGGTCATGAGTGTTGGGTTTTGTTGAGCTCAAGGTCATGGGGGTTGAGTTTGGTTCATGGGGGTTGAGTTTCGTTGACCTTGGGATCGTTGGCGTTGGGTTTTCTTGACCTCGGGGTCATTGCTGTTGGGTTTTGATGACTTTGGGGTCACTTGTGTTGGGTTTGGGGTCATGGGGGTTGGGTTTTGTTGACCTTGGGATCATTTATGTTGGGTTTAGGTCATGGGTGTTGGGTTTTCTTGACCTCAGAGTCATTGGTGTTGGGTTTGGGTCATAGGGGTTGACTTTGAGGTCATGGGGGTTGAGTTTCGTTCATGGGGGTTGAGTTTCGTTGAGCTTGGGATTGTTGGTGTTGAGTTTCGTTGACTTCAGGGTCATGGGGGTTGGGTTTTGTTGACCTTGGGGTCATTGGCGTTGGGTTTGGGTCATGGATGTTGGGTTTTGTTGACCTTGGGGTCATGGAGGTTGGGTTTAGGTCATGGGGGTTGGGTTTTGTTGACTTTGATGTCATGGGTGTTGGGTTTGGGTCATGGATGTTGGGTTTTCTTGACCTCAGGGTCATGGGGGTTGGGTTTGGGGTCATGAGGGTTGAGTTTCGTTTGCTTTGGGGTCACTGTTGTTGGGTTTGGGTCATTGGTGTTGGCTTTTGTTGACATTTGGGTCATTGGTGTTGGGTTTTGATGACTTTGGGGTCATTGGTGTTGGCCTTGGGGTTATGGGGTTTGGGTTTCGTTGACCTTGGGATCATTTATGTTGGGTTTGGGGTCATGGGGGTTGGGTTTCGTTGACTTTGAGGTCATGGAGGTTGGGTTTGGGGTCACTTGTGTTGGGTTTGGGTCACTGTTGTTGGGTTTCCTTGCCCTCGGCGTCGTTGCCGTTGGGTTGGTGCCGTTCCCGTCGCGTTTTGCCTTGACTCCTCCCCCCACTGACCCGCAGCAGCCCTCCCCCCACCCGCCCTGGCGTCCCCCCCGGGGTCTCCCCCTCGGGAGGGGGAGGGGGTCACCCCCCACGTTGGCCCCGGCAGCACCGCACGGGCAGCGCCCGCAGCGAAGGCTTTTACCCAATCAGCCGCCGGGAAAAAGCCCGGTACCTCCACCGCCCCTCCCCCCGCGCCAACCCGGACTCCCAGGTGAGGATCTGAGGGTGGGTGGGGGGAGGTCATGGGGGTTGGGATTGGGTCATTGGGTTTGGGTTTTGTTGACCTTGGGACCATTGATGTTGGGTTTGGGTCATTGGTGTTGGGTTTGGGGTCATGGGGGTTGGGATTGGGTCATTGGGGTTGGGTTTTGTTGACGTTGAAGTCTTGGGCATTGGGTTTGGGGTCATGGATGTTCGGTTTTGTTGACCTTGGGGTCAAGGGGGTTGGGTTTGGGGTCATGGGGGTTGGGTTTGGGTCATGGATGTTGGGTTTTGTTGACCTTGGGGTCATGGTTGTTGGGTTTGGGGTCAAGGGGGTTGGGTTTGGGGTCATTGGGGTTGGGTTTGGGTCATGGGGGTTGGGTTTTGTTGACCTTGGGGTCATGGGGGTTGGGTTTGGGTCATTGGGGTTGGGTTTTGTTGATCTCAGGGTCATTGGTGTTGGGTTTTGTTGACTTTGGGGTCATGGGTATTGGGTTTAGGGTCAAGGGGGTTGGGTTTGGGTTATGGGGGTTGGAATTGGGTCATGGGGGTTGGGTTTTGTTGACCTCAGGGTCATTGGCGTTGGGTTTGGGGTCATGGATGTTGGGTTTTGTTGACCTTGGGGTCATGGTTGTTGGGTTTGGGGTCAAGGGGGTTGGGTTTGGGTCATGGGGGTTGGGTTTTGTTGACCTTGGGATCATCAATGTTGGGTTTGGGTCATGGGGGTTGAGTTTTGTTGACTTTGGGGTCATGGGGGTTGGGTTTGGGGTCAAGGGGGTTGGGTTTGGGTCATGGGGGTTGAGTTTTGTTGACTTTGGGGTCATGGGTATTGGGTTTGGGGTCAAGGGGGTTGGGTTTGGGGTCATTGGGGTTGGGTTTTGTTGACCTTGGGGTCAAGGGGGTTGGGTTTGGGGTCATGGGGGTTGGGTTTGGGTCATGGGGGTTGGGTTTGGGGTCATGGGGGTTGGGTTTTGTTGACCTCAGGGTCATTGGTGTTGGGTTTGTTGACTTTGGGGTCATGGGGGTTGGGTTTGGGTCATGGGGTTGGGTTTGGGGTCATGGGGTTGGGTTTGGTCATGGGGGTTGGGTTTGTTGACCTGGGTCATGGGTGGTGGGTCAAGGGTTGGTTGGAGGGTTGGAATTGGGTCATGGGGTTGGGTTTGACTCAGGTCATTGGCGGTTTGGGGTCATGGATGTTGGGTTTTGTGACTTGGGGCGTTGTTGGGTTGGGGTCAGGTTTGTCATGGGGTTGGGTTTGTTGACCTTGGGATCATCAATGTTGGGTTTGGGTGGAGTTTTGTTGACTTTGGGGTCATGGGGGGGGGGTCAAGGGGGTTGGGTCATGGGGGTTGAGTTTTGTTGACTTCGGGGTCATGGGGGTTGGGTTTGGGGTCATTGGTGTTGGGTTTTGTTGACTTTGGGGTCATGGGTATTGGGTTTGGGGTCAAGGGGGTTGGGTTTGGGGTCATTGGGGTTGGGTTTTGTTGACCTTGGGGTCAAGGGGGTTGGGTTTGGGGTCATGGGTGTTGGGTTTGGGTCATGGGGGTTGGGTTTGGGGTCATGGGGGTTGGGTTTTGTTGACCTCAGGGTCATTGGTGTTGGGTTTTGTTGACTTTGGGGTCATGGGGGTTGGGTTTGGGTCATGGGGGTTGGGTTTTGTTGACCTTGGGGCCATGGGGGTTGGGTTTGGGGTCATGGATGTTGGGTTTTGTTGACCTTGGGGTCATGGAGGTTGGGTTTAGGTCATGGGGGTTGGGTTTGGGGTCATGGGGGTTGGGTTTGGGTCATGGGGGTTGGGTTTGGGTCATGGGGGTTGGGTTTTGTTGACTTTGGGGTCATGGGGGTTGGGTTTGGGTCATGGGGGTTGAGTTTTGTTGACCTTGGGGCCATGGGGGTTGGGTTTGGGGTCATGGGGGTTGGGTTTGGGTCATGGGGGTTGAGTTTTGTTGACCTTGGGATCATCGATGTTGGGTTTGGGTCTTCACGGTTGGGTTTGGGTCAAGACCTGGACTCCCAGGTCCGGATCTGAGGGTGGGGGGATGGGCGGGGAGGGGGGAGGGGTCTTCCCCAAGGCACCACCAACCCCTCCCCCACCCCAGGGACCCAACCGCGTCCTCTCGGAGCGGCGCTCGGAGCAGCGGCGTCTCCTCAGCGCCATGGGCTCCGCCGCCCTCCTCGACAGCGACCTCCTCAAGCTCAACCAGCTCAAGGTGGGACAACCCCGGGGTGGGGGAGGGGCAGGGGAAGGGTGGGGGAGGGGCCTTCAACTTCCGGGGTCCCCGCCAAGGCCTCGTGTCCGCCATTTTCCTTCCTTTGGGTTCCTCTCCCGCTCTTCTCTTCTCTCCCATCCCCCCAACTCCTCCTTGGGGACCTCCCCGTTGAGTGGGGTTTCCCCCCCCCCGCCATTTTGATGACGTCACGGGGTCACGTGACCTCTCCCCTCCCCCCAGTTCCGTAAGAAACGGCTCCGGTTCGGCCGCAGCCGCATCCACGAGTGGGGCCTCTTCGCCATGGAGCCGATCGCCGCCGACGAGATGGTGATCGAGTACGTGGGGCAGAACATCCGGCAGGTCAGGAGACACCTGGGGACACTTGGGGACACCCAGGGACCCCCAAAAACCCCCCAAGGACCCCCCCAAGACCCCCCCGGGAAACCCCAAACACCCCCGGGCGCTTTCCGACCGTTTTTGGAGAAACTCAACCAACTCTTGACCATCTCCAACCACCCTTGGAGACCCCCAACCCCCTCCTGGTCACCTCCCAGACCCCCTGGGGACCCTCAGTGACCTCTTGGAGACCCCCAACCCCCTCCTGGTCACCCCCAAACCCCCAGGGGACCCTCAGTAACCTCTTGGTCCCTTCCAACCATTTTCGGACAAACTCAACCAACCCCGGGGCCCTTCCGACCACTTTTGGACAACCTCAACCACCTCTTGGCCATCTCCAACCACCCTTGGTCACCCCCAGACCTCTCCTGGCCACCCCCAAACCCCCTGGGGACCCTCAGTGACCTCCTGGAGACCCCCAACTCCCTCCTGGTCACCCCCAACCACCCCTTGATCCCTTCCGACCACTTTTGGACAACCTCAACCACCTCTTGACCATCTCCAACCACCCTTGGACACCCCCAACCACCTCCTGGTCACCCCCAAACCCCCTGGGGACCCTCAGTGACCTCCTGGAGATGCCCAACCCCCTCCTGATCACCCCCAACCACCCCTTGATCCCTTCCGACCACTTTTGGACAACCTCAACCACCTCTTGGCCATCTCCAACCACCCTTGGTCACCCCCAGACCTCTCCTGGCCACCCCCAAACCCCCTGGGGACCCTCAGTGACCTCCTGGAGACGCCCAACCCCCTCCTGATCACCCCCAACCACCCCTTGATCCCTTCCAACCATTTTTGGACAAACTCAACCACCCTCCCACCACTCTTGGTCACCCCCAACCTCTTCCTTCTCCCTTCCCACCCTTCCCTCTCCCTCTGGGGGGGTCCCTGGGCCCTTCTTGTGACCCTGCCCAGGGTTCCCCCCCCCGTGTTGTCCCCCCCAGGTGGTGGCAGACATGCGTGAGAAGCGTTACGCGCGCGAGGGCATCGGGAGCAGTTACCTCTTCCGGGTGGATCACGACACCATCATCGACGCCACCAAGTGTGGGAACCTGGCACGATTCATCAACCACTGCTGCACGGTCAGGGGGGGTCCAGGGACAACAACCCCCACCCCAAAAAACAAACCCCCAACCCCCAAAAAAACCCAACCCAGAAACCTCCCGGGCGGCTCCGAACGCTCAACGACCTCTTGGGGATCTCCAACCAACTTTGGAGAACCTCAACGACCTCTTGGTTGCACTCAGACACCTCTTGGGGGTCTCCAAATGCTCTTGGAGAACCTCAACCACCTCTTGGGCGTCTCCAAACACTTCTGGGGAACCTCAACCGCCCCTTGGTCACCTCCAACCCCCTCCTGCTCCTCTCCCACCACCCTTGGAGACCCCCAATGACCTCATGGTCCCTCCCAACCACCTTGGGAGACCCTCAATGACCTCTTGGTCACCTCCAACCTCCCTTGGGGACCCTCAGACACCTCCTGGGGGTCTCCAAATGCTCTTGGAAGACCTCAACGGCCTCTTGGTCATCTCCAACCATTCTGGGAGAACCTCAATGGCCTCTTGGTCATCTCCAACCTCGCCTGGGGACCCTCAGACACCTTCTGGGGGTCTCCCAAGACCTTTGGGGAACCTCAACGACCTCTTGGTCAACCCCAACCTCCTCTTGGCCTCTTCCAACCATTTTTGGAGACCCTCAAAGACCTCTTGGGTGTCTCCAACATCCCCTGGAGACCCTCAAACACCTTTGGGGAGCCCCAACGACCTCTTGGTCATCTCCAACCATTTCTGGAGACCCTCAATGACCTCTTGGTCAACCCCAACCTCCTCTTGGCCTCTTCCAACCATTTTGGGAGCCCCTCAATGACCACTTGGTCACCTCCAACCTCCCTTGGGGACCCTCAGACACCTCCTGGGGGTCTCCAAATGCTCTTGGAAGACCTCAACGGCCTCTTGGTCACCTCCAACCTCCCCTGGGGACCCTCAGACACCTTCTGGGGGTCTCCCAAGACCTTTGGGGAACCTCAACGACCTCTTGGTCAACCCCAACCACTTTGGGAGACCCTCAATGACCTCTTGGTCAACCCCAACCTCCTCTTGGCCTCTTCCAACCATTTTGGAGACCCTCAATGACCTCTTGGTCGTCTCCAACCTCCCTTGGGGACCCTCAGACACCTCCTGGGGGTCTCCCAAGACCTTTGGAGAACCTCAACGACCTCTTGGTCAACCCCAACCACTTTGGGAGACCCTCAGTGACCTCCTGGTCACCCCCAACCACTTTGGGAGACCCTCAATGACCTCTTGGTCAACCCCAACCACCTCTTGGCCTCTTCCAACCATTTTTGGAGACCCTCAAAGACCTCTTGGGTGTCTCCAACATCCCCTGGAGACCCTCAGACACCTTTGGGGACCCCCAACGACCTCTTGGTCATCTCCAACCATTTCTGGAGACCCCCAACGACCTCCCAGTCCCTTCCAACCACTTTGGGAGACCCTCAATGACCTCTTGGTCAACCCCAACCACCTCTTGGCCTCTTCCAACCATTTTGGAGACCCCCAATGATCTCCTGGTCCCTTCCAACCATTTTGGGAGACCCTCAATGACCACTTGGTCACCTCCAACCTCCCCTGGGGACCCTCAGACACCTCCTGGGGGTCTCCCAAGACCTTTGGGGAACCTCAACGACCTCTTGGTCAACCCCAACCTCCTCTTGGCCTCTTCCAACCATTTTTGGAGACCCTCAAAGACCTCTTGGGTGTCTCCAACATCCCCTGGAGACCCTCAGACACCTTTGGGGACCCCCAACGACCTCTTGGTCATCTCCAACCATTTCTGGAGACCCCCAACGACCTCCCAGTCCCTTCCAACCACTTTGGGAGCCCCTCAATGACCTCTTGGTCAACCCCAACCTCCTCTTGGCCTCTTCCAACCATTTTGGAGACCCCCAACAACCTCCCGGTCCCCTCCAACCATGTTTGGAGATCCTTCACCCCCTTTCCTCCACCTCCCAACAATCTTTCTCTTTGTGTCCCCCCCCCGTGACCTTTGACCCCGTGTCCCCTCCCCCCAGCCCAACTGCTACGCCAAGGTGATCACCATCGAGGCCCAGAAGAAGATCGTCATCTACTCCAAGCAGCCAATCGGGGTCAACGAGGAGATCACCTACGACTACAAGTTCCCCATCGAGGACACCAAGATCCCGTGTCTCTGCCGCACCGAGGCCTGCAGGGGGACCCTCAACTGAGCCCCTCCCCCACCCAACCCCCCAACCCAACCCCCACCCACCCATCGACCCCCACCCAACCCAACCCAACCCAACCCAACCCAACCCAACCCAAGGCGGCGCCGAGAGAAGCGAAGAGAAAGAGATCGGAAGCGCGGCAGGGGGTTGGGTGAGGTCGTGGTTGGGTTGGGTGATGTCATCGTTGGGTTGGATGGACCTGAGGTCATCGTGGTTGGGTTGGATGACGTCACCGTTGGGTTGGGTGATGTCATCGTTGGGTTGGATGGACCTGAGGTCATCGTGGTTGGGTTGGATGACGTCACCGTTGGGTTGAGTGATGTCATCGTTGGGTTGGGTGACGTCATGGAGGGGTCGGATGGACCTGGAGTCATCGTTGGGTTGAGTGATGTCATGGTTGGGTTGGGTGACATCATTGAGGGGTTGGATGACGTCATGGAGGGGTTGGATGGACCTGAGGTCATCGTGGTTGGGTTGGATGACGTCATCGTTGGGTTGAGTGATGTCATCGTTGGATTGGGTGACGTCATCGTTGAGTTGGATGGACCCGGAGTCATCGTTGGGTTGAGTGGCGTCATGGTTGGGTTGGGTGACGTCATCGTTGGGTTGGGTGACGTCATCGCTGCCGCCATGATGTCATTACCCCTCCCCTCCCATTCCGGGCTCTGTCGCGACGCGCGGGTGAGATGACGTCATCGGTGACATCACGGGCGGGCCCCGCCCTCTTCCTTGTAGATACCCGGGGGGTGGGGGGTGGGGGGGGGGGCTGAGCCCGCCCCCCCCCCCCTCCTCCCCTCCCCCCCCTGTACATAGCGCCCGTTTTATAAACGCTGTGACCTTTGACCTCTGACCTTTGACCTCGGGTGGGGAAACTGAGGCAGAAAGAGGGGAAACTGAGGCACAAAGAGGGGAAACTGAGGCACGGGGGAGGAATGGACCAAACCGGAGGCGTTTTTGGGGTGAAAACGGCTTTAATGGGGTGCGGCCCCTCCCCCTACACCAGGAAGTGACGTCAGAAGGGACAGGAAGTGGGGGTGGGGGAGGGGTCACCAGGCGATGGTGGCGGCGACGACGGCGACGACGATGGCGACGGAAACGGAGACGCAGAGAGCGAGGGCGATGGAGACCTGGGGGGAGGGGAAACTGAGGCACAAAGGGGGAAACTGAGGCACAAAGGGGGAAACTGAGGCACAAAGAGGGGAAACTGAGGCACAAAGAGGGGAAACTGAGGCACAAAGGGGGGAAACTGAGGCACAAAGAGGGGAAACTGAGGCACAAAGGGGGGAAACTGAGGCACAAAGGGGGGAAACTGAGGCACAAAGAGGGGAAACTGAGGCACAAAGGGGGGAAACTGAGGCACAAAGAGGGGAAACTGAGGCACAAAGGCGGGAAACTGAGGCACAAAGAGGGGAAACTGAGGCACAAAGAGGGGAAACTGAGGCACAAAGGGGGGAAACTGAGGCACAAAGGGGGGAAACTGAGGCACAAAGAGGGGAAACTGAGGCACAAAGGGGGAAACTGAGGCACGGGGTCCGTACCCTCCTCCCCCTCCTCCTGCTCCTCGCCGCCCCCCTCAGCTCCTGTCGCCCCCTCCCCAGTTTGGTCCCCGAGTCCTCGATGTTCCGCTCGATCCGGTTCAGCACCTCCCCCTGCACCAGTACAAACCAGTATAGACCAGTATAAACCAGTACAGACCAGTATAAACCCGTACAAACCAGTACACAACAGGAACGCCCCTGCTCCACTGCACACTCCTCCCAATCCCCTCCCAATCCCTCCCAGTATAAACCAGTCCCTCCCAGTCCCCTCCCAGTGCCCCCCAATCCTCTCCCAGTCCCTCCCAGTTCCCCCTAATCCCCCCCAAGTCCCTCCCAATCCTCTCCCAGTCCCTCCCAATCCCCTCCCAGTCCCCAATCCCCTCCCAGTTCCCTTCCAGTCCCTCCCAATCCCCTCCCAGTATAAACCAGTCCCTCCCAATCCCTTCCCAGTCCCTCCCAGTTCCCCCCAGTCTCCTCCCAGTCCCTCCCAGTACATCCCAGTCCCTCCCAGCTCCCCCTAGTCCCCTCCCAGTCCTTCCCAGTCCCTCCCCCTCCGCCACAATCCCCTCCCGGTCCCTCCCAGTATAAACCAGTGCCTCCCAATCCCCTCCCAGTGCCTCCCAGTCCCCTCCCAGTCCCTCCCAATCCCCTCCCAGTGCCTCCCAGTCCCACCTGCTCCTCCATACTGGTTCCCAGTAAGCTGAACAGCTCCCTCAGCTCCCTCATCCCCCTCTCCAGTCTCTGCAGCTCCCGGTGCCGCTCCCCGACCTCCTCCAGGGCTTCCCGAGTCGCCTTGGTGGCCACCAACACCTGCCCGGGGGCCACCAGGGACTTGTGTGGGCTACCAGGGCACCCCCGTGGGCTACCAAGCCCCAAGTGGCCACCAGGGACCCCTTTGGGCCACCAAGTCAGAGGTGGCCACCAGGGATCACCCGTGGGCCACTAAGCCCTGAGTGACCACCGGGGACTCGTGTGGGCTACCAGGCCACCCCTGTGGGCTACCAAGCCCTGAGTGGCCACCAGGGACCCCTTTGGGCCACCAAGTCCGGGGTGGCCACCAGGGATCACCCGTGGGCCACCAAACCCTGGGTGGCCACCAGGGACCCTTTTGGGCCACCAGGGACTTGTGTGGGCTACCAGGGGACCCCCGTGGGCTACCAAGCCCCGAGTGGCCACCAGGGACCCCTTTGGGCCACCAAGCCCAGGGTGGCCACCAGGGGACCCGTTTGGGCCACCAGGTCAGGGGTGGCCACCAGGGATCACCCGTGGGCCACCAAACCCTGGGTGGCCACCAGGGACCCTTTTGGGCCACCAGGGACTTGTGTGGGCTACCAGGGGACCCCCGTGGGCTACCAAGCCCCGAGTGGCCACCAGGGACCCCTTTGGGCCACCAAGCCCAGGGTGGCTACCAGGGACTCATTTGGGCCACCAGGTCCGGGGTGGCCACCAGGGATCACTCATGGGCTACCAAGCCCTGGGTGGCCACCAGGGACCCTTTTGGGCCACCAAGTCAGAGGTGGCCACCAGGGATCACTCGTGGGCTACCAAGCCCTGGGTGGCCACCGGGGACCCGTTTGGGCCACCAGGGGGAGGGGAGGGGTGAGGGGGCCCGTTGGGCTAGTGAAGGGGGAGGGGTGGCTACCAACTGACGTTGGAGATGAAAATCTCGGAGGTTCCAGAATCCAAAATTTGCTCCAAATCCTCGGGGGAAACTGAGGCAGAGCCGGCTGTGGGGGAGGGAAACTGAGGCACGGGGAAACTGAGGCACGGGGAGGGGAAACTGAGGCAGAAAGGGGGAAACTGAGGCACGGGGAGGGGAAACTGAGGCACGGGGAGGGGAAACTGAGGCAGAAAGGGGGGAAACTGAGGCAGGGAGGGGAAACTGAGGCACGGGGAGGGAAACTGAGGCACAGGGGGAAACTGAGGCAGAAAGGGGGAAACTGAGGAAAGGGGGGAAACTGAGGCAGAAAGGGGGGAAACTGAGGCACGGGAGGGGAAACTGAGGCACGGGGAGGGGAAACTGAGGCACGGGGAGGGGAAACTGAGGCACGGGGGGTCTCTGACCGATGCTCAGCTGCCTCTGGACCCTCTCCAGGTTCTGCTGTCGGTACCGGGCCTGGTTCTGGTGGAACCTCTGAGCCAGGGCCCAGAACTGCCCCGAGAGCACGGCATGCTGGGAGAGACCCAAAAACCCCGGAACTTCACCCAAAAGTCACAGTGCCTCCCAGTTCCCTCCCAATCCCCTCCCAGTCCCCTCCCAGTTCCCTCCCAATCCCCTCCCAGTCCCCTCCCAGTCCCTCCCAATCCCCTCCCAGTTCCTCCCTCCCAGTCTCCTCCCAGTCCTCCTCCCAGTCCTCCCAATCCCCTCCCAGTCCCTCCCAGCCTTCCCAATCCCTCCCAGTTCCCTCCCCTCCCAGTTCCCTTCCAGTCCCCTCCCAGTTCCTCCCAGTCCCCTCCCAGTTCCCTCCCAGTCCCTCCCAGTCCCCTCCCAGTTCCTCCCAGTCCCTCCCCTCCCAGTCCCTCCCAGTGCCCTCCAATCCCCTCCCAGTTCCTCCCAGTCCCCTCCAATCCCCTCCCAGTTCCTCCCAGTCCCTCCCACTCCCCTCCCAGTCCCCTCCCAGTCCCTCCCAGTCCCTCCCAGTCCATCCCAGTCCCACCTGTGTCCGTTTCACTCTGTTCCTGATGCTGTTCTTGCTCTCTTCCTCTCGAGGTTCCATCGCTGCCAGGGGGGGTTTGGGGGGATCAGGGGGGTTTTGGGGGGGTCCTGAGGGTTTTGGGGGGGTCCTGGGGGGCTTGGGGGGGTCCTGGGGGGCTTGGGGGGGTCCTGGGGGGGAATTGGGGGGGAATTGGGGGGGTCTGGGGGGATTTTGGGGGTCTGGGGGGTTCAGGGGAGTCCAGGGGGGTCCTGGGGGTCTTTAGGGGGTCCTGGGTGTCTCAGGAGGGATTTGGGGGGGGGTTGGGGGGTCCTGGGGGGATTTTGGGGTTCAGGGGGGTCCTGGGGGTCTTTGGGGGGGTCCTGGGGGTTTTGGGGGGGATTCTGGGGGGTCCTGGGGGGATTTTGGGGGTCTGGGGGGGGGTCCTGAAGGTCTTGGGGGAATCTGGGGGTCTCTGGGTGTCCCAGGAGGGATTTGGGGGGGTTCTGGGGGGACTTTGGGGTTCAGGGGGGTCCTGGGGGGTCCTGGGGGGGAATTTGGGGGGTCCTGGGGGGATTTTGGGGTTCAGGGGGGTCCTGGGGGTCTTTGGGGGGGTCCTGGGGGTTTTGGGGGGGATTCTGGGGGGTCCTGGGGGGATTTTGGGGGTCTGGGGGGGGGTCCTGAAGGTCTTGGGGGAATCTGGGGGTCTCTGGGTGTCCCAGGAGGGATTTGGGGGGGTTCTGGGGGGACTTTGGGGTTCAGGGGGGTCCTGGGGGGTCCTGGGGGGGGTTCCTGGGGGTGTTGTTTTATTTTGGGGGGGGGTCTCTCACCCTTCAGCCTCTGCTGAGTCTCCCCCAGGAGCCCCCTCAGCTCCTCCCGCAGCCTCTGCACCTCCCTCTTCAGCTCTGGGGAGGGGGCACAGGGATGGGACCCCCAAAATCACCCAAACCCCCCAAAATCACCCAAACCCCAAAATCATCCCCAAACCCTCAGGACCCCCAGACCCCCAAAATCCCCCAGGACCCCCAAATCACCCCCAGGACCCCCAAACCCCCCAGAATCCCCCCAAGACCCCCAAACCCCCCCAAATCCCCCCCAGATCCCCTCACGACCCCCCAGACCCCCCCAGAATCCCCCCAGGACCCCCCCCAGATCCCCTCAAGACCCCCCCAATCCCACCGATCCCTTCCAGGACCCCAAATCCCCAAATCCCAAGATCTCCCAGGACCCTCAGGACCTCCCCAAAACTCCCAAATCCCTCAGGACCCCCCAAAACCCCCCAAACCCCCCCAAAATCACCCAAACCCCCCAAAATCATCCCCAAATCCCCTCAGGACCCCCCCAGACCCCCAAAATCCCCCCCAGGACCCCCCCAAACCCCTCAGAACCCCCCAAAACCCCCCAAAACCCCTCAAACCCCCCAAATCCCCCCCAAACCCCTCCCAGGACCCCCAAAACCTCTTCCAACCCCCCCAAATCCCCCCCCAAACCCCTCCCAGGACCCCCAAACCCCCCAAATCCCCCAAGATCTCTCCCCAGACCCCCAAACCCCCAGATCCCCAGGACCCCCCCAAAACCCCCAATCTTTCCCCAGGAGCCTCAAGACCCCAAACCCCCAAATCTCAAACCCCCAGGACCCCCAAGACCCCCCAACCCCAGACCCCAAACCCCAGAATCCCTCAAGACCCCCCAGATCTCCTCAGACCCCAAGACCCCCAAACCTCCCAAACCCCCCAGAATCCCCCAGACCCCCCAGATCCCCAAGACCAATCCCTTCCAGGACCCCCAAACCCCCCCAAATCCCCCAAGATCTCTCCCCAGGACCCCCCAAACCCCCCCCAGATCCCCTCAGGACCCCCCCAAAACCCCCCCAAATCTTCCCCCAGGAGCCTCAAGACCCCAAAACCCCCCCAAATCTCCCCCAAATCCCCTCAGGACCCCCAAGACCCCCCCAGAATCCCCCCCAGGACCCCCCAAACTTTCCCCAGGACCCCCCCAAATCCCCCCCAGAACCCCAAATCCCCCCCACAGCCCCCCCAATCCCCCCCCCAGGACCCCCAAACCCCCCCAGAATCCCCCCCAGACCCCCCCAAATCTGTTCCAGGACCCCCAACCCCCCCCAATCTCCCCCCAGGACCCCCAAACCCCCCCAGAATCCCCCCAGGACCCCCAAAACCCCCCAAACCCCACCAATCCCCAGGACCCCAAAACCCCCCAAATCCCCCCCAAACCTCCCCAGGACCCCCAGGACCCATCAGACCCCAAATCCCCCCAGAACCCCAAATCCCCCCCCACAGCCCCCCCAATCCCCCCCCCAGGACCCCCAAACCCCCCCAGAATCCCCCCCAGACCCCCCCAAATCTGTTCCAGGACCCCCAACCCCCCCCAATCTCCCCCCAGGACCCCCAAACCCCCCCAGAATCCCCCCAGGACCCCCCCAGATCCCCTCAAGACCCCCCCAAATCTCCTCAGGACCCCCAGGACCCCCAACCCCCAGAACCCCCAGATTCCCAGAACCCCCAAGACCCCCAAACCCCCCAAATCCCCCAAGATCTCCCCCAGGACCCCCAGACCCCAAAACCTCCCAATCCCCCAGGACCCCCCAAACCCCCCAGGACCCCCCAGATCCTCCCTAAACCCCCCCAGGACCCCCCAGATCCCTCCCCACCCCCAAATCCCTTCCAGGACCCCCAAACCCCCCCAAATTCCCCAAATCTCCCCAGGACCCCAGATCCCCTCAGGACCCCAAATCCCCCTAGCTCCCCACCCAGACTCCCAGAATCCCCCCAGAATCCCCCCAGGACCCCCCCAAATCTGTTCCAGGACCCCCAAACCCCCCCAGGACACCCCCAGATCCCCTCAGGACCCCCCCAGGACCCCCAAACCTCCCCAAACCCCCCCAGAATCCCCCCAGGACCCCCCCAGATCCCCTCAAGACCCCCCCAAACCCCCCCAGGACCCCCCCAGGACCCCCCAGACCAGGGGGGGGCAGGGGTTCCCCCATCTCCCTCTGTTGGCTCCGTTCCAGCTCCTGCAGCTTCAGCTCCAGGGACCCCACGGCCACGCGGAGGACACGGGCCTGGACACGGGAGAACACGCTAAGGACACGCTAAGGACACGGCAAGGACACGGCAAGGTGGTCACGTGGTAATTAAGTGCTAATGAGCCCAGTAATCGGGGGGTAATTAGGGAGGAATCAAGGGGACGAGTGTAAAGGGGGAGGGGGTGGCACCTACGTGCTAATTAGGTGCTAATTGCATGTTAATTACATGTTAATGACATGCTAAGGACATGCTAAGGGCAGGCCAAGGTGATCATGTGTTAATTAAGTGCTAATGAACCCAATAATTGGGGGGTAATTAGGGAGAGATCAAGGGGTTCAGTGTAAAGGGGGAGGGGGTGGCACCTACATGCTAATTAGGTGCTAATTAGATGCTAATTACACGTTAATTACATGCTAATTCCATGCTAAGGACATGCTAAGAACAGGCCAAGGTGATCACATGCTAATTACATGCTGATTAACCCAATAATTGGGGGGTAATTAGGGAGAGATCAAGGGGGACGAGTGTAAAGGGGGAGGGGGTGGCACCTACATGCTAATTAGGTGCTAATTATACGCTAATTACACGTTAATTACATGCTAATTCCATGCTAAGGACAGGCCAAGGTGATCACGTGTTAATTAAGTGCTAATGAACCCAATAATTGGGGGGTAATTAGGGAGAGATCAAGGGGTTCAGTGTAAAGGGGGAGGGGGTGGCACCTACATGCTAATTAGATGCTAATTAGATGCTAATTACAGAGCAGTTCCATGCTAATTGAACGTAAGGTGATTAGGGAGTAATTAGGGGGTCACGTGGCAGGAATGGCAGCCCCTTAATTAATTAATTAATTTAATTAATAACTATAATTAATGACAATTATTAATTATATTTAGTTTATTTGTATTAATTATAATAAATAATTAATCCCCAAGGTGCTAATCACAGTAATTACATGCTAATTAGATGCTAATCAGGCAGCCCCTCCTGCCACTAATTAACCCCCCCACCTGCTAATTGATTGCTAATCACATCACTGACTTTATGCTAATCACCCCCAACCTGCTAATTAGGGGCCTGATCTCCTAATTAGGTGTCGCTCACCATGCTAATTAGCTGCTAATCAACACCCTGATGCTAATTAGCGGTGCTGTGACGTCACATTATGTTAATGAGATGTTAATTAAGCCAAGAGAGGGGGGAGCTCAGGACTCCCCCTCCCCCTCATTTCCATCCTCCCCTCCCCCAGGGTTAATTAATCGTTAATGAGGTGTTAATGAGATGCTAATTAGATGTTAATTAGGTCACCAGAGAGAGGGGGGGAGGGGTTTAGGACTCCCCCTCCCCCTCATTTCCACCCCCCCCCTCCCCCCTCCCGGGTTAATAACTCATTAATTAGACGTTAATGAGATGCTAATGAGATGCTAATGAGCTCACCTGCTCCAGGGTCTGGGTCTCGGGGGGGAGGGGACCCCCCAGGAGCCGCCCCTCCCCCCACTCCTCCTCCTCCTGCTCCCCCAAATTCAGACCCTGGGGGGGGGGCAGAGGGGGGGGAGGGGTCAGGGGGGGCTTTGGGGGTCCCAGACCCCAGTTTGGGGGTCCCTGAGCCCAGTTTGGGGGTTCCTGTGCCCAGTTTGGGGGTCCCTGAGCCCAGTTTGGGGGTCCCAGCTCTGGTTTGGGGGTTCCTGTGCCCAGTTTGGGGGTCCCTGAGCCCAGTTTGGGGGTCCCAGCCTGGTTTGGGGGTCCCAGACCCCAGTTTGGGGGTTCCTGAGCCCAGTTTGGGGGTCCCAGACCCCAGTTTGGGGGTTCCTGTGCCCAGTTTGGGGGTCCCTGAGCCCAGTTTGGGGGTCCCAGCTCTGGTTTGGGGGTCCCTGAGCCCAGTTTGGGGGTTCCAGACCCCAGTTTGGGGGTCCCAGACCCCAGTTTGGGGGTTCCTGAGCCCAGTCTGGGGGTCCCAGCTCTGGTTTGGGGGTCCCTGAGCCCAGTTTGGGGGTTCCTGAGCCCAGTTTGGGGGTCCCAGCTCTGGTTTGGGGGTCCCTGAGCCCAGTTTGGGGGTTCCTGAGCCCAGTTTGGGGGTCCCAGACCCCAGTTTGGGGGTCCCTGAGCCCAGTTTGGGGGTCCCAGACCCCAGTTTGGGGGTCCCTGAGCCCAGTTTGGGGGTCCCAGACCCCAGTTTGGGGGTCCCAGACCCCAGTTTGGGGGTCCCTGAGCCCAGTTTGGGGGTCCCAGACCCCAGTTTGGGGGTTCCTGTGCCCAGTTTGGGGGTCCCAGACCCCAGTTTGGGGGTCCCTGAGCCCAGTTTGGGGGTTCCTGTGCCCAGTTTGGGGGTCCCTGAGCCCAGTTTGGGGGTCCCAGACCCCAGTTTGGGGGTCCCTGAGCCCAGTTTGGGGGTCCCAGACCCCAGTTTGGGGGTTCCTGAGCCCAGTTTGGGGGTCCCTGAGCCCAGTATGGGGGTCCCTGAGCCCAGTTTGGGGGTCCCAGCCTGGTTTGGGGGTCCCTGAGCCCAGTTTGGGGGTTCCTGAGCCCAGTTTGGGGGTCCCAGACCCCAGTTTGGGGGTTCCTGAGCCCAGTTTGGGGGTCCCAGCTCCGGTTTGGGGGTCCCTGAGCCCAGTTTGGGGGTCCCTGAGCCCAGTTTGGGGGTCCCTGAGCCCAGTTTGGGGGTCCCAGACCCCAGTTTGGGGGTTCCTGAGCCCAGTTTGGGGGTTCCTGAGCCCAGTCTGGGGGTCCCAGACCCCAGTTTGGGGGTCCCTGAGCCCAGTTTGGGGGTCCCTGAGCCCAGTTTGGGGGTCCCAGACCCCAGTTTGGGGGTTCCTGTGCCCAGTTTGGGGGTCCCTGAGCCCAGTCTGGGGGTCCCAGCTCTGGTTTGGGGGTCCCTGAGCCCAGTTTGGGGGTTCCTGAGCCCAGTTTGGGGGTCCCAGCTCTGGTTTGGGGGTCCCTGAGCCCAGTTTGGGGGTTCCTGAGCCCAGTTTGGGGGTCCCAGACCCCAGTTTGGGGGTCCCTGAGCCCAGTTTGGGGGTCCCAGACCCCAGTTTGGGGGTCCCTGAGCCCAGTTTGGGGGTCCCAGACCCCAGTTTGGGGGTCCCTGAGCCCAGTTTGGGGGTCCCAGACCCCAGTTTGGGGGTCCCAGCTCTGGTTTGGGGGTCCCTGTGCCCAGTTTGGGGGTTCCTGAGCCCAGTTTGGGGGTCCCAGACCCCAGTTTGGGGGTCCCTGAGCCCAGTTTGGGGGTTCCTGAGCCCAGTTTGGGGGTCCCAGACCCCAGTTTGGGGGTCCCTGAGCCCAGTTTGGGGGTCCCTGAGCCCAGTTTGGGGGTTCCTGTGCCCAGTTTGGGGGTCCCTGAGCCCAGTCTGGGGGTCCCAGCCGTTTGGGGGTCCCTGAGCCCAGTTTGGGGGTCCCTGAGCCCAGTTTGGGGGTCCCAGACCCCAGTTTGGGGGTTCCTGTGCCCAGTTTGGGGGTCCCTGAGCCCAGTTTGGGGGTCCCTGAGCCCAGTTTGGGGGTCCCAGCTCCAGTTTGGGGGTCCCTGAGCCCAGTTTGGGGGTCCCAGACCCCAGTTTGGGGGTTCCTGAGCCCAGTTTGGGGGTCCCTGAGCCCAGTTTGGGGGTCCCAGACCCCAGTTTGGGGGTCCCTGAGCCCAGTTTGGGGGTCCCTGAGCCCAGTCTGGGGGTCCCAGACCCCAGTTTGGGGGTTCCTGAGCCCAGTTTGGGGGTCCCAGACCCCAGTTTGGGGGTCCCTGAGCCCAGTTTGGGGGTCCCAGACCCCAGTTTGGGGGTTCCTGAGCCCAGTTTGGGGGTTCCTGAGCCCAGTTTGGGGGTCCCAGACCCCAGTTTGGGGGTCCCTGAGCCCAGTTTGGGGGTCCCAGACCCCAGTTTGGGGGTCCCTGAGCCCAGTTTGGGGGTCCCAGCTCTGGTTTGGGGTCCCTGAGCCCAGTTTGGGGGTCCCTGAGCCCAGTTTGGGGGTTCCTGAGCCCAGTTTGGGGGTCCCAGACCCCAGTTTGGGGGTCCCTGAGCCCAGTTTGGGGGTCCCTGAGCCCAGTCTGGGGGTCCCAGCTCTGGTTTGGGGGTCCCTGAGCCCAGTCTGGGGGTCCCAGACCCCAGTTTGGGGGTCCCAGCTCTGGTTTGGGGGTCCCAGACCCCAGTTTGGGGGTCCCTGAGCCCAGTTTGGGGGTTCCTGAGCCCAGTTTGGGGGTCCCAGACCCCAGTTTGGGGGTTCCTGAGCCCAGTTTGGGGGTCCCTGAGCCCAGTATGGGGGTCCCTGAGCCCAGTTTGGGGGTCCCAGCTCTGGTTTGGGGGTCCCTGAGCCCAGTTTGGGGGTTCCTGAGCCCAGTTTGGGGGTCCCAGACCCCAGTTTGGGGGTTCCTGTGCCCAGTTTGGGGGTCCCAGCTCTGGTTTGGGGGTCCCTGAGCCCAGTTTGGGGGTCCCTGAGCCCAGTTTGGGGGTCCCTGAGCCCAGTTTGGGGGTCCCAGACCCCAGTTTGGGGGTTCCTGAGCCCAGTTTGGGGGTCCCTGAGCCCAGTCTGGGGGTCCCAGACCCCAGTTTGGGGGTCCCTGAGCCCAGTTTGGGGGTCCCTGAGCCCAGTTTGGGGGTCCCAGACCCCAGTTTGGGGGTTCCTGTGCCCAGTTTGGGGGTCCCTGAGCCCAGTCTGGGGGTCCCAGCTCTGGTTTGGGGGTCCCTGAGCCCAGTTTGGGGGTTCCTGAGCCCAGTTTGGGGGTCCCAGCTCCTTCCC
>CM041114.1:24803408-24898065 GCA_023079485.1 Archilochus colubris | reverse complement strand
GTGACTCCAGCTGCTGTGTAAAACCACCCTTACTGCCACCTTCCAGCTCAGAAAATGAGCATGAGAAAACAGCAGCCACTCCATCAGCCACACCTGTCGGCCCAGAGTCCACAATAAAAGCCCTGCTGGAACAAACAACTCAAGCGGTGAAGTCCCTGGAAAAGAGAATAACAAACATAGAGCAACGGTCATCCTTCCACACCTACCGAGACCCACCCACCCTCCCTGACGATGATGATGAAGGAATTCCAGCTCCACTGTTGTCAAGACGGAGCAACCCTGGCACCAAAGATGCTGGCAAGTCCCGACCCGGAAGATGGTCCGGTATCATCCGTGATGCCATCCTAGAAGGCGAATGGGAGACCAGCACCGTTGCCTGCCCCGTCCTTTATGATAACAATGGGCTGCCTACATTTGAGCAACATAGCTGGAAAACCCTACAACAAGCCAAGAAGACCTTGAGAGAGGGAGGATTAAGATCGGAAAGTGGTCAGGCCATCCTGGACTGGTTGTTCACCGCGGACACCAACTGTCCCCATGATTGCCGCAACTTGGCCAGGTACCTACTTACCCCCTCCCAGCAGATTGTATGGGTTAAAGAATGGGAACGCCTGGCCCATGCAAAGGCGAACCGCCCTCGAGCACCCGGTGACCCATTGTCAGGGGTAACCGTCGAGATGCTCACGGGAGCGGGACAATACGCGGATGTACAAGTTCAACTCCAGTTTC
The DNA here is from genome assembly GCA_023079485.1 of Archilochus colubris. Taxonomy (NCBI): domain Eukaryota; kingdom Metazoa; phylum Chordata; class Aves; order Apodiformes; family Trochilidae; genus Archilochus; species Archilochus colubris. The sequence goes on along the minus strand of CM041114.1, from coordinate 24,897,336 downwards.
CATCTGTGCTCCATCATATCGCTGCGCATTTGGCCCGCCGAGCGTTTAATGTGGTTCCCGAGCTCACCCCACTCCCTTCGTTCACTGCCGTTAAGCAAGGGATGAACGAACCGTTCCAACATTTTGTCGATAGACTTTGGCAGTCTATCACAGCGCAATCCAAGCTGGGAGTCGATCAAAGGGAATCAATGTTTAAGCTCTTAGCATTCGACAACGCAAATCCGAGAATGAAATCGCTGTTTTCCACGTTACCGAAGACAGCTGGCGTCTCAGACATGCTGGAGGTAGCTGCCAGGGCCACCCAGACGCAGCAACACCAGGGAATGGCCAATGCCTTTGCTGCCGCTCTGGAGCCCACCCAGAAGCTCCTTGCGGCAGTAGCACAGAGGCTAGGTGGAAGGTGAAACCGATTCAAAAGAAGAAATCGACTGAGAAAACCCACCTCCGTCTGCTACCGTTGTGGAGCAACGGGCCACTCGGCAAGGGACTGCTCGGCTATGGTATGGTGTGACCGCTGCCAAAAAAATAGTCATAACAACCAGGCATGCTGGTCCGCAAAAAACTGACGACGCAGCGCGCAAGGCCCCCGCGCTGTGACACAAGTAGCCGGGCCAGCGTTATACAACGGCTCCCCGCCCCAGCCACAAGAGGAAGCTTGGGCATCGATGTGCCCTGTGCAATAGATATTACGTTGACGACTAATCAGGTTTATCGGCTACCGACGGGAATACACGGACCCATACGTCGGGAAAATGGCACGGTAGGGGCTCTGTTAATGGGACGTTCATCCACAGGAATTGCAGGACTTATTGTGCTTCCAGGGGTAATAGACGCAGATTCTACAGGGGAAATAATGATCACGTGTCTCACGTTGACGCCTCCCCTGATAATCGAAGCGGGAACCCGAATAGCACAACTAGTCCTGGCTCCCGAAAATGAATATAGGAAAGAACGTTCCCACAGCACGGGGCGATCGAGGCTTTGGATCATCTGGAGGCACTCTAGTAAATTTAGTGCAACAGATGAAGACCAGACCCATTATCATCATAAAGATGACAACTGGAAAAGAGACGAAGACACTTTCCGTGATGATGGACACAGGGGCTGACGTCACGATCATCAACCTCAACGCGTGGCCTCGTCACTGGAAACTTGTTACTGCCCGTGATGCCGTCCAAAGTGTAGGTGGTGGTTCCACTCCCCTTCAGGCCCTAGAACCTGTGCAATTACAGTTTCCCGAAGGACAGAAGGTAACCGTACGTCCCTATGTATTATCGTTGCCAGGACAACTCGGAGGGCTGATCAGCAGGGAAGTAATGAGTCAGCTGGGGGCCATCCTCTCCATCCCTGAACCCACCCGATCTCCTCAAAATTTTCAGTAAGGGCCACTGCAAAAGTGCCGCCAACACCCAGACTAAAATGGAAAACAGGCACCCCTGTCTGGGTGGAGCAGTGGCCTTTACAAAAAGAGCGGCTACAAATTGCCATCACTCTAGTGAAAGAACAGCTGGATGCAGGACACATCCAGCCATCAGTCAGTCCGTGGAACACACCAATATTCGTGGTTCCTAAAAAGTCAGGTAAATGGCGACTAATACAGGATTTACGTAAGATGAATAACCAGATGTGGCCAATGGGCGCCCTCCAACCTGGGCTGCCCTTACTTATGATGCTACCAAGAGACTGGCACCTTCTGGTCATTGACCTTAAAGACTGTTTCTTTAACATTCCCCTTCATCCAGAAGATACAGTGCGCTTCGCGTTCACCATCCCTTCAATCAACAAAAGTGAACCTGCGAAGAGGTACGAATGGGTAGTGCTGCAACAGGGAATGAAAAACTCCCCAACAATATGCCAGATGTATGTGGCATGGGCACTATCGCCGATCCGCGACGAGATGCCGGATACATTAATATATCACTACACGGACGACATATTGTTCTGTCAAGAAGCCCCGTTCCCTGACGACTTCAGTCAAATGTTGACCAGCCGACTGAAGACGAAAGGACTAATAGTTGCTCCGGAAAAAGTGCAAACAAAATCGCCCTGGAGCTACTTAGGGTGGAAAGTTACCCACGCCATGGTGAGACCACAGAAACTGGAGGTAATAAGTTCGGTTAAAACATTGAACGATGCCCAAAAATTAGTGGGCGAACTCCAATGGGTTCGACCCATTGTAGGTCTTACCAATGCAGATATCCACCCCTTTTTGTCATTGTTACGGGGCACGCACCCAGGTGCGTTAGTGAACTGGACGAATAACCATACTAATGCATTGAAACAGCTCGTCCGTAAACTGGCAACCGGCTATGCGGATCGACGGGATGCCACTCAACCCATCGGAATCTGGGTATGTAATCACCCGTCATACCCATTCGCGCTGCTACTACAAGACTTCAACTGGAATAAGGAAAATGGGAAATATTTCCGCGACACCGATAAACGACAACGCGATCAGAGCTCCCTGAGATCGGACTCCATAGCCATCTTGGAATGGCTATTTACATCGCACACGCCACAGAAGTGTATTTGGCAACAGACCGAGATAATAGCATTCTTGATACGGAAGGGACGGCAGCGTTGCCTGGAGGTAGATGGTCAAGAGCCGGGGTGGATCAGCATCCCCATAAAAGCAATTGACTTTGACTGGCTACTGCAACGCTCCGTGGCTCTACAACTTGCCCTATTCGGGTATTCCGGGGAAGTCCGCCATGGAGGCCCAACACACAAGCGTTTACAGACCATCAGCCAGTTTCATTGGATTGAGCGTCCGATCGTTTCAGAGCGCCCAGTGCCTGGCATCACAGTTTTTACCGATGCCGGAAAGAGGTCAAAAACGGCTGCCTGCGTATGGCAGGATAAGGGTCGGTGGAAACAACACCTGATTCCGGGCACTGCAGAAGATAATCTACAGACTCGGGAATTGCTGGCTATTATCTGGGCCCTAACGCAATGGCGACAGGCTCCCCTTAACATTGTCTCCGACTCACAATATGCAGTTGGAGTCGCAAACCGCATTGAGGATGCTATCATCAAGCCAGTACAGAATAAGCGATTACTGGAACTCTTCTTTATGTTACAACGTGTGCTAAAAATCCGGACAGAGCCATGCTGCATCCTGCACATCAGAAGCCATAAAACCTCTCTGGGACTGGGTGAAGGAAATGCAAAGGCTGACTCCCTGGTCAGCCTAGGAATACAGAGCCCAGTAAGCCAGTTCGCGAAGGCTCAAAACAGCCACTCCCTATTCCATCAGAATGCCAGGGCATTGAAGTGCATGTTTTCCATACCGTGGGAAGACGCGAAAGGAATTGTTAGAGCGTGCCCTCAAGGCGCACAATTTGGCCTTGCCCTGGGAATGGGAGTAAACCCACGCGAACTGCAAGCGGGTGAAACTTGGCAAATGGATGTCACCCACGTCCCAGAATTTGGACGTCTGAAATATGTCCATGTAACAGTGGATACCTATTCAGGCATGCTCTGGGCGACAGCTCAAACGGGGGAAAAGGCATTACATGTGGTCCGTCATCTAACCAGCTGCTTCGCTGTCATGGGGGTCCCCCAAGTAGTAAAGACTGACAATGCACCCGCCTATACAGGCGGAAAAGTCAAACAATTCTTTGCTACTTGGGGGGTGAAACACATCACAGGAATCCCCCACTCGTCTACAGGCCAGGCGATAGTAGAAAGAGCTCATTGCACCCTGAAGACATATTTGCAAAAACAGAAAGACAGCAAAGACATGGACCCACAGATGCGGCTGAGCAAGGTGCTTTTTACATTAAATTTTCTTAGCCCAAGCTGTGATTCGCAACAACCCCCTGTGCTGCTGCACTACTCATCCCAGAAGATCAATCGCATGCCAGACGTTCAAATTAATTACAAGGATCCATCGACAGGTCAGTGGGTAGGGCCCAAACCACTACTGTTCACCGGGAGAGGTTATAGCTGTGTATCCACAGACTCTGGACCTCTCTGGGTACCCAGTAAGTGGACACGCCCTGCCACAAACAGACCTCCAAGAAACAACGATGCAGCATCCAGTAGTTCCAATTAAGTTATTTTGACAAATTTGCCTGGACATTTCATGGCCTTCCTTACATTACATGACTTTTCTTACTTGTTGATTGTGTCCCCCCTCCCCCCAAAAAACCAAAAAAACCCAAAAAAAACCCAAAAAACCCAAACAAAACAAAAAAACACAAAAACCCAAAAAAAAACCAAAAAACAAAAAAAAAAACAAAACAAAAAAACAACAACAACAACAACAACAAAAAAAAGAGGTGAGAGGGATTAGCACTTTTTGTTGTATCGAGTTTATTCATAAAAAAAAAAAAAAAAAAAAGGGGGGAAATGTAGTGGAACAAATAAATCAGACGCCTCTGATTACCGAGAAGTGGGTGTGAGCCGGTATCAAATCCACCTGTGCCCAATCAGGGCAGGCCCCCTATTGAGCATGTGCAAGACCAGGGGGCCAGTAAAAGGTGAGGCTCACACACACCGAGCAGCTCACTCTTGGGCTAGTCACAAGAGAGGCTGGTAGCTCATCGAGCCACGGTCCGATCTTGCTAGTTCCACTACGTGAGTGATAGACTTAGAGCACAACTCTCAAGTCTATACTGCTACACCTACTCAGACCTTGAGGCCCGATCCCTGAAGAAAGAGCTACATGCTACATACATCGTCCTGCTACATGCGTGAAGTAAACAAAATAATCCAACCAATGGGTCCCGTCCAAACGCTGCTACCTATGAACTCTATGACACCAGAAGGACAACCTTGTGCTGTCCTTGATATCAAAGACTGTTTCTTTTCAATACCCCTGCATGAGGAGGACAAGGAGCGGTTTGCCTTTTCCGTCGTATTTCCAAATAGTCAATGCCCCAACCTACACTTCCAGTGGAAAGTGCTGCCCCAAGGAATGATCAACTCACCTACCATCTGCCAGATCACAGTGGATCGAGCATTAGCGCCTATCTGATTCACTGACCCGTCTGCGACTATCATCCAATACATGAATCACGTCTTGATTGCCACACCATCAGGAAGCCAAGTAGACCAGCTGGTGTCAACAATTTCAAACACTTTGAAAGCACATGGGTTCGAAATCATGAGTGCAAAAATTAAAAGAGGACCATGTGTAAGCTTCTTGGGAGTGGAAATCACAAACACCTATGTTACCCCCCCGCAGATGAAGATCCGTCGGAACATCAAGACGCTCCACGATATGAAGCAATGAGTGGGGTCCCTGCAATGGCTCCGTAACGTAGTTCTGATCCCTAATGAAATCATGGCCCCCTTGTATGATCTTTTAAAAGGAAAGAACCCGTGGGAGCAGAAAACTTTGACACCAGAAGCAATGAGCTCTCTCAATTTCATCAAGCAACAGATGTCCTCAAGCACGCTCGCCAGGTGGAACCCAAACATATCACTCAATCTGTATGTGCACTTCACAAAAGGAGGGGGAGTAGGAGCCCTGGCCCAGGGCTCTCCCGAAACAGCCAAACCAGTACAATGGATAGTCCTAGGAAAACCATCACGTGCGTTCTCTCCAGGACTTGAATGCCTTGGTAGCCTCATCATGAATGGCAGGAAATTCGCCCTAAGACACCTAGGCATCGAACCTGCCAGGATATACCTACCCTTCTGCAAACAGCTCCCAGCACAATCAGTGGCAATGTCAGAGCATCTAGCCACAGCCCGCCTTGGATTTGGAGGAGAAGTTCGATATGCATCAAAGCCCCCCTGGACCCAAATGCTAGCAATTGTCGACATGGACCTCCCGCTGAATATCATGGACCGGCCTCAACCGGGACCAACGGTCTTCACAGACGCGTCCTCAGTGACCTCAACCGCGGCGGCAGTATGGCAATCGGGAGGAGAATGGCACTGCGTTAAAATGACCGACCCTGCTCTCTCAGTCCAATAGCTAGAAGCGTCGGCCGTAGCACTAGCGTGCGGACTGTTCCCAACAGAGCATCTCAACATAATAACTGACTCGATGTTTGTGGCCAAACTTTGCCTGGCCATGTCTGGGCCCGGCGTGTCAACATCTACAGTAGCTCTAATGCTAGAAGAAGCGCTTCTTTCCTGAGAAGGCACTATATCGGTCATTCATGTCAACAGCCACAGCCCAATTAAAGGGTTCTTCCAGATCGGCAATGACAAAGCAGACGCCGCTGCAAAAGGACTGTGGACACTGAGAGACGCCCGTCAGCTACACGAGTCTCTCCACATTGGAGCTAAAGCGTTGGCAAAGAAATGCAGGATTCCAGTCACTGATGCGAAACACATCGTACCTACATGTCCCTACTGTCAGAAAGCACCACTATCGTCCAGCGGAGTAAACCCCAGAGGTCTCAAAGCCTCCGAAGTGTGGCAGACAGATTTTACACTCTGCCAGTTGCTGAAACCTAGAGCATGGCTAGCGGTAACCGTGGATACATATAGCGGAATGATCGTGGCCACTCAGCACCTTAAGACTGACTCTAAAGCGACTATCCAGCATTGGCTGACGGCTATGGCATGGCTCAGCATTCCTAACCAGATCAAAACGGACAATGGCCCAAACTTTGTGTCCAAATCTGTACAAGCTTTCGTCCAGAAGTGGGTCATCACTCTACTACATGGTATCCCATATAATAGCACAGGCCAGGCCATAGTCGAATGAGCGAACCAGACTCTGAAATCTAAATTAGAGGTATTAGCGAAAGCAGAAGGCTTCGACAACGCCATTCCCTCAAGAGACCAAGCACGCCTTCTAGCTACCGCTCTATTAGCCCTGAATCAGTACCCCAGAGGAGAAGAGGCAAACAGCCCGGCCCAAAAACATTGGGCCACTAGATCTATGGAGGAAGGCCCATTAGTCAGAGCCAGGAATGAGTTGGGTGAATGGGTACAGGGATGGAGACTAGTTCTCACGGGGCGAGGGTATGCAGCTATCAAAAAAGATGGTAAAGTGGTGTCCACTTAAGTCCATTAAACCAGACGTCCAGATTAGTGATGATAGCAACAGTAATAATAATAACAATAATAGTAGTGGAGTTAAACTAACACAAACTCTAAGTTTCTGTTCACAGGACCAACTCGTCGATCACCGTCCTAACCTACATGCCCCGGTGGACAGCAAGGACGACGGAACAGCGAACGTCCTGACAGAACCAGAGAATCCCGCACCAACAGCACCCAGACACCGGCAGAACAACCCGTGCAGAAGGGATCTACTATATCTTTCTGTGAACTTGATTTTAGGCTTTGTTACTACAGGAGAGGCAAATTGCAATCACCACCAGTTATTCAGGTGGATCCTATGGAACCCAAAACGCGGCCTAGTGATAAAAGAAAACATAACGGCAGGAGCCCCGACTTTTACGATTACATTATTGTTCTATTCCCCAGAGTAGCACAGCCTGAGGAGACAGAACCGAGCATTCAGGAACTCGGTCAGTCATATAGGGAACTATATTGGTGCCCCAGCTCACACCCAAGTAAAGATTATTGTAACCATCCACTAGTTTGTGGACATGGGGGATGTGAGACCATTGTGATAGGCAGGAGCTGGATACCAGAGATAGAGGATGAATTCCTACAAGTAAGTTGGGGACCAAATCATTCCTATTTGGTCCTGGAAATTTTAAACCCAGGTGATGCAGGATGGCTCAAAGGTAAGATGTGGTACCCATTCCTTCAGGGAAATTACAAAGATAGAGGGGCGCCAGTGCAAATTATTAAGTCCATACCAGAAGCACCCAAAGCTGTCGAATCCAATCCACCGACAGCTGAGTCTTTACCATACGAGACCGAAACTCGTACTATAATTCCCACCAGCACCACAACTACTGCCAGACACGTGACCCCCACCGGTACCGAAATAGCCTCAACAGTTGAGCAAAATCAAAAGTTTCATTCAGTTTATATAACAGTGGATGAGGATCTAGCTCGAATTGAGAAATCAATCAGTGCCTTAGAACAATCCCTGACATCATTGTCTAAAATTGTCCTCCAAAATCGTAGGGCACTAGATCTCTTGTTTTTACAACAAAGAGGACATTGCGCTACGCTAGGAGAAGAGTTTTGTGTATATGCAGACAACACCGGCGTTGTCCGTGATACCATGGCCAAGCTCAGAGAAACTTTGGAAAAAAGAAAAAGAGACAATGAAGTCCAGCAAGAACGGTTTGAGTCATGGTTTCACCACACACCATGGCTAACCACCCTCATTTCCACACTAATGGGACCGTTTATACTGCTCATCGTAGCGCTAGTCTTCGGACCCTGTATATTGAGTAAGCTTGTGTTGTTTGTTAAAGACTGCTTAGAAAAAGATAATGTTAGTGAAACGTAGACAGCTGGTTTAAGAACACGGTTTTAGTTACATAATCCAATCGTTAGTTACCTCCCTTATAGATAAGTGTACCCCATGATTAACGGTTACCCTCTACTAACACTCTTGTTTGGTGTGCCTTATGTTTTATACAAGCCTTTTATACAATCCTTTACTAATTTAGTTGCATGGACCTTTAGATGTGCCTTATAACCCGGTGTGCCTTATACTTTTAATATTTTTAATGTTTTAAGTTTTCTATACTTCTCCCCATTTAGCTAAGCATAGGGAGGGGGGGAAATGTGGTAGTTAAGGTTTGCAGTGTGGTAGTTTAGGTTTGAAATGTGGCAGTTAAGGTTTTGCAGCAGGAAGATATCGTGCTGTACGGAAAGTTAAGATAAGGCTTCCCTCCTGACAACCAATAGGTACGGGTCCCTAACGCAAGCAGACGGAAGTGACGATGTAAACCTAGGCTATAAAATGCAGTGTAACATAAACAATAAACGCCATTTGCTGTCCATCATATTGATGTCTGTGAGCTGATGGCCCGGGCAACCTGGGGTTGGTTGCTGAGTCGTTCTTGAACCAGGTCACCACGCCTCGCCGGAGGCAACACTTAGCTTGCTCATTTTCCAGTATTGAGGATGGTCTCATTCCCAGTGACTCCTCTTCTGTGAGTATGTCTGGCAAGATGCCAATTGCAATATAAATAAATAACTCCTTTTATTCACATACATTCTAATTTACTTTTCATATGTGATTTTGTAGCAAGATGAACCTCTTTTAGTGTACGGCGCTTCAAGGTCCAACCAGGTGTTTCAGCAGAGACCCACAAACAGTTCTCCGAGCCTATAGCCCACAGGGTTGACTAGCCTGGATCGGTGCTGTTGCTCTGAGAGTGACTGATCTCTCTGCTGGCTAGCTCAGGAGTGAGCTCTTCCTGTGTCTCAGGCCTCACCTTTTATTTGCCCCCTGGTCCTGCTCATGCGCAGTGGGGGCCCACCCTAATTGGGCACAGGTAGGCTTGACACAAGCTGATGCTCACTCCCTGGCAATTAGTGGCACCTGGTTGCCTCATTACACTACATTTCCCCCCCTCTTTTTTTTTTTTTTTTTTTGGTGAACTACCGTGACAATAATAAGTACATAAACACAAATACAACAAAAGTGACAATTTCTCTCTCTCTTTTTTTTTTTGTTTTTGTTCTTTGTTTTTTTTTTTGTTGTTTTTTTTTGGTTTTTTGTTTTTTGTTTTTTTTTTTTTTTGTTAGAAGAACACAAGCAACAAGTAAGAAAAATTATACGATGTCCAAATGTGCAAGTTTGGCAAGGTCATTCAGTTTGAGGTGCTGGATGATGCACCATTGTCCATTAGAGATCTGGTGGCGGCAGGGCGTGTCCATTTATTGGGTACCCAAAGAGGTCCGGAGTCTGTGGAGACACAGCTATAACCTCTTCCGGTAAACAGTAGCGGCTTGGGCCCTAACCATTAAGCTGTAAATGGATCCTTGTAGTTGATTTGGACTTCCTGCATGCAGTTGATTTTCTGGGACAAGTAGTGGAGTAACACAGGGGGTTGTTGGGAATTGCAGCTTAGACTAAGAAAATTTAGTGTAAAAAGCACTTTGCTAAGCCGCATCTGTGGGTCCATGTCTTTGCTGTCCTTTTGTTTTTGCAGATATGTCTTCAGGGTGCGATTAGCTCTTTCCACTATCGCCTGGCCTGTAGACGAATGAGGGATTCCTGTAATGTGTTTTACTCCCCAAGTAGCAAGAAACTGCTTGACTTTTCCGCCTGTATAAGCAGGCGCATCGTGGGTTTTTACTACTTGAGGGACAGCCATAACAGCAAAGCAATTGGTCAGGTGACGGACCACACATAGAGCCTTCTCCCCTGGCTGAGCTGTCGCCCAGAGCATGCCCGAAAAGGTGTCTATCGTTACATGGACGTATTTGAGTCGTCCGAATTCTGGGATGTGGGCGACATCCATCTGCCAGATCTCTCCTGCCTGCAGCCCGCGTGGAGTGACTCCCACTCCTAGGGCAGGGCCAAATTGTGCACACTGAGGGCATGCTTTAACAATCCCTTTTGCATCTTCCCATGGAATTGCAAACATGTGCTTCAACGCCCTGGCATTTTGATGGAATAAGGAATGGCTGTTTTGAGCCTTCGCGAACTGACTTACGGGACCCTGTAATCCTAGGCTGACCAGGGAGTCAGCCCTTGCATTTCCTTCACCTAGGCCCAAGGACGTTTTATGGCTGCGGATGTGCAAGGTGCAGCACGGTTGTGTGCAAATTTTCAGCACACGCTGTAATGTAAGAAAGAGCTCCAATAGCCGCTGGTTTTGTACTGGCTTGACAAGACCATCCTCAATACGGTTCGCCACTACTACCGCATATTGCGAGTCAGAGACGATGTTAAGGGGGACACGTCGCCATTGTGTTAAGGCCCAAATGATAGCCAGTAGTTTCAGAGTCTGCAGGTTGTCCTTGTTGGTGCCCGGAATCAAATGTTGCTTCCACTGTCCCTTATCCTGCCATACACAGGCAGCCGTTTTCGACCTTTTTCCAGCATCAGTGAATACTGTAATACCAGGCACTGGGCGCTCTGAAACAATCGGTCACTCTATCCAATGGAACTGGCTGATGGTCTGTAGGCGCCTGTGTTTTGGGCCTCCATGACGGATTTCCCCAGAGTATTCGAACAAGGCGAGTTGTAGAGGTGTAGAGCGTTGCAGCAACCAATCAAAATCAATTGTGTTGATAGGGATGCTGATCCATCCTGGCTCTCGACCATCTACTTCAAGGCAACGCTGTCGTCCCTTTCGTATCAGGAATGCCGTTATCTCAGTTTGTTGCCAGATACCTTTCTGGGCCGTGTGTGGTGGAAATAACCATTCCAAGATGGCTATCAAATCTGATTTCTGAGAGCTCTGATTGTGTTTTTGGTCACTGTTGTCATGGTGGTGTTCCCCATTTTCCTTTTGCCAATTAAAATCCTGTAACAGCAGTGCGAATGGGAATGAGGGGTGATTACATACCCAGACTCCGATGGCTTGGGTGGCATCTCGACGATCTGCAAAGCCGGTTGCCAGTTTGTGGACGACCCGTTTTAACGCAGTGGTACGGTTCTCGGTCCAGTCCACTAACACATCTGGTTGCGTGCCCCGCAATAGAGACAAAAAGGCGTGGATGTCCACATTGGTGAGACCTATAATGGGTCGAACCCATTGAAGCTCGCCCACTAGCTTTTGGGCATCATTCAATGTTTTAATCGAGCTTATCACTTCTAGTTTTAGCGGTCTCACCATGGCATGAGTGACTTGCCACCCTAAGTAGCTCCAGGGCGATTGTGTTTGCACTTTCTCAGGAGCTACTATTAATCCTTTTGTCTTCAGTTGGTCGGTCAATATTTGGCTGAAGTTGTCGGGGAACGGGGCTTCCTGGCAAAGTAGTATGTCATCCATATAGTGGTATATTAGTGTGTCCGGCATTTCTTTTTGGATCGGCGAGAGTGCCCATGCCACATACATTTGGCATATCGTTGGGGAATTTCTCATCCCTTGGGGCAACACTACCCATTCGTATCGCTTCGCAGGTTCACTTTTGTGGATCGATGGGATGGTGAATGCGAAGCGAGCTGTGTCTTCAGGATGTAGGGGAACGTTGAAGAAGCAATCCTTAAGGTCGATTACCAGAAGGTGCCAGCCTCTCGGTAACATTGTGAGGAGGGGCAGCCCGGGTTGGAGGGCACCCATTGGCCACATCTGGTCGTTGACCTTGCGTAAGTCATGCAATAGTCGCCATTTTCCTGTCTTTTTTGGAACTACAAAGATGGGCGTGTTCCAAGGACTGACAGACGGCTGGATGTGTCCTGCATCCAGCTGCTCCTTTACCAGACGGCTGTCGATTTCTAGCCGCTCTTTGGGTAGGGGCCACTGCTCCACCCAGACAGGGGTGTCTGTCTTCCACTGCATTCTGGGAGTTGGCGGCACTTCTGCAGTGGCCCTTATTGAAAATCTTGAGGGGGTTGGATGGGTTCGGGGATGGAGAGAACGGCCCCTAGTTGGCTCATCACTTCCCTGCCAACCAACCCTCCAAGTTGCCCTGGTAACGGCAACACATAGGGACGTACGGTTACCGTTTGTCCTTCGGGAAACTGTAATTGCATGGTTTTAAGGGCCTGAAGGGGGGTGGAACCACCACCTACTCCCTGGACGGCATCGTGGGCAGTGATAAGTTTCCAATGACGAGGCCACACATTAAGATTGATTATTGTAACATCAGCCCCGGTGTCCGTCATCATGGAAAGGGTCTTAACCTCTTTTCCAGCGGTCAGCTTCACAATAATGATGGGCCTTGTCTTCATCTGTTGCACTAAGGTTACCAGAGTGCTTCCAGAAGATCCAAAGCCCTGACCGCCTTGTGCCACAGGGGCGTTCTTTCCCAGATTCTTTTTTGGGAGAAGGACCAGTTGTGCTAGCCGGGTTCCTGCTTTGATTATCAGGGGGGGCGTTACTGTAAAGCAAGTAATCATTATCTCCCCTGTATAATCCGCATCTATAACTCCTGGGAGCACAATAAGTCCTGCAACTCCAGTGGAAGAACAGCCCATTAGTAAGGCTCCAACCATGCTATTTTCTTGGTATATCGGTCCATGAATTCCCGTCGGTATCCGGTAAACCTGTGTTGTCATCAGCGTGACATCTATTGCTGAGGGCACATCGGTGCCCAGGCTTCCCCTTGTGGCTGGGGCAGGGAGCTGGTGTAGAGCGCTGTCCCGGCTACTTGTGTCATGGCGCAGGAGCCTGGCACGCTGTGCCTTCCGTTTTTTGTAGACCTGCATGCCAGGTTGCTGTGGTCGTCTCTCTGGCATCGGTCGCACCACACTGTGGCTGAGCAAGCTCTTGCTGAGTGGCCTGTGGCTCCACATCGGAAACAGACAGGGGTGGATTTTCTTGATCGATTTCTCCTTCTGTATCGATTTTCCCTTCTGTCTAGTTTTTGCGCCACTGCCGCGAGCAGCTTTTGGGTGGGTTCCAGGGCGGCGGCAAAGGCACTGACCATGCCTTGGTTTTGTTGTGTTTGGGTGGCCCTGGAAGCCACCTCTAGCATCTCCAAGACGTCAGCCGTTTTTGGTAAAGTAGAGAACAGCGACTTCATTCTCAGATTCGCATTTCCAAACGCCAGTAGCTTAAACATGGATTCCTTCTGCTCTGCTCCCAGCTCGGATTGAGCCATGATGGACTGCCAGAGTCTATCAACAAAATGTTGAAAAGGCTCATTCATCCCTTGCTTAACAGCAGTAAATGAAGGGACTGGGGTAGGCTCTGGAACCACGTAAAAGGCTCGGGGGGCTAGGTGCGCAGCAATGTGGTGGAGCACAGTCGGGAATTGCAGCTGGACTTGGACATCTGCATATCGTCCCGAGCCCATGAGCATCTCAGCGGTTATCCCCGATAGTGGATCTCCGGGTGCTCGAGGGCGGTTTGCCTCTGCTTGGGCCAGGCGTTCCGATTCTTTGGCTCAGACAATCTGCTGGGAGGGGGTAAGCAGGTACCTGGCCAGATTGCTGCAGTCGTGGGGGCAATTGGTGTCAGCAGTGAAGAGCCAATCCAGGATGGCCTGACCACTCTCTGATTTTAATCCTCCCTCTCTCAGGGTCTTCTTGGCTTGCTGTAAGGTTTTCCAACTGTGCTGTTCAAATTGAGGTGGCCCATTGCTATCGTGCAGAACAGGGCAAGCAACAGTGCTGGACTCCCAATCCCCTTCAAGAATGGCATCACGGATGAAGCCAGACCATCTTCCGAGTCGGGGTTAATCAGCACCTTTGATGCCTTGGTTGTTCTGTCTTGATAACAGTGGGGTTGGAATGTCCTCATCATCATCAGGGAGGGTGGGTGGGTCTTGATATTTATGGAAAGACGAGCGTTATTCTATGTCTGTCATCCTCTTTTCTAAGGATTTCATGGCCTGATTTGTTTGTTCCAGGAGGGCTTTTATTTTGTCCTCCAGGCCCATGGGTGCAGCTGCTGGGGTGGCTGCTTCTTTCCCATGCTCTTTTTCTGAGCTGGGAGGTGGCAGTAGGGATGGTTTCAAGCAGCAGCTGGGGCCGCCCATCTCGGGGGCATGGGCTGTTGGCATCTTCACATTCTTTTGTTCGTTTCTTTCGGTGCTTGGAGCAGGTGCTTCTTTTTCTTCCTCTGGCCCGATATCTGATAGAAACTCGGATATGGAATGGTGCAGCTTCCCTCTCATGCCCTTGATGGCAAGGCTGTTGTCCCTTAGTCCTAGGAACACCTTCCGGGTTTTTCCATCCTCTGGAGGAGGGGTGGGTAGCAGAGGTGCTGTGGGGACAACATCGGATCCTGCTTCTGGTGGTGGTGCTCTAGTGTCAACGCTAGCTTTTGGCGGGAGTGCTGCAATGGCGGTGATGGCAGCTTCCGCCGCAGCTTTTATTTCTTTTAAGGCATTGATCACCACTCCCCAGGTACCGTCTAATCCGGTTATGTTTTTGTTAATTTCTTGAGTATGGATGTCTCCTAATAGGTTACTGACCTCCTGCCAGAGTTTCCACGCAGCCGCAGAGGATGGGGAGGAGGAGAGCTCTTGCTCCTTCGCCAGTGTCACCAGTTTATCATTGAAAGGGGTACTTGCTGACAATCCCATCTTTTCCTTTTTCTTGGTCAATCAGTGGTAGGGAAGGAACAGTAGTGGATCTTCTTTCCCAACTCCTTGGGTTTTCTGTTAATGCTAGTTTGTGCCAGACTGGATCCCTTTTTTCTGATTCGTCTGAGCACGGCCTAGACCGAGGTCTATGCCCGCATTCTCCACCAGATCTAGCAAGATGAACCTCTTTTAGGGTACGGCGCTTCAAGGTCCAACCAGGTGTTCCAGCAGAGACTCACAAACAGTGCTCCAAGCCTATAGCCCACAGGGTTGACTAGCCTGGATCGGTGCTGTTGCTCTGAGAGCAACTGATCTCTCTGCTGGCTAGCTCAGGAGTAAGCTCTGCCTGTGTCTCAGGCCTCACCTTTTATTGGGCCCCTGGTCCTGCTCATGCGCAGGGGGGGCCCACCCTAATTGGGCACAGGTAGGCTTGACACAAGCTGATGCTCACTCCCTGGCAATTAGTGGCACCTGGTTGCCTCGTTACACTACATGATTTAAACCAATGTGATTATACTAGAAATGGAAGTCCATATCGAATAAAGAAAACCTCAAAAAAAGAAAAGGGGCATAGCAGAGAGAACTAAAACCACTGCATCTCGCCCTTCTTCCCTGGTGTGTAGGTCTCCAGGCAGACATAGAAGTTCTCCAGAAGGAGAAAGCTGATGAAGGTCAATGGACATCTCTGTGTGGTTCTCTGGTACTTTGAGTAAAGGACAGGGAGGCTGCCGTGGTGGGGCTGGGGAGGGTAGGAGGGAGATTCAGGAGTACCTGAGAGCTTGCTGTAACTGCAATGAAGCTGGGCTTGCGTGAGGGAGTGCTTCCCGGGGGCTGTGCAGAAGCAGGGCTGAGACTGAGGACAGGAGGCATTTCTTTCTGCTGCTGCTCAGATTTCCATGGAAAAGCTGAAGGCCTTGTAAAAGCAAGCTCAGCCAAGTTTCCCCTTGGCTTTGTACAAGAAAAGCCTTTTTCAAGTAGTCAATGCAAGGCAGAGAAGATGCTTGCTTCTGTCCTCTTTATAACTTCTTTCACTTGATCTCTTTTAGGAAGAGTTACCAGAAAAGGGAGAAAAGGAAAAGAAGCAGGAGGAGGGTGGAAATGGTGACCTGCAAATTTCTGCAGCTGCTGAGAGTGTGAAGAACACTCATTGTAATGATGGCCTTCAAGTCCCCAAGGCACCTTCAGAAGTTAACACTGGTGAGAGAACTGAGTTAGGAAATAGGATCCTAGACTCTGCCAAGCTGGAAGGGAGCCATCAAGTCCAACTCCTCTCCCTATGTGTGTGGGCACCCCCAGAATAAACTGCATGTGCCAGAGAGCTTCATCCAAATGCTTCTCGAGCTCAGGCAGGTTTGGTGATGTGACCACTTCCCCAGGGAGCTTCTTCAATTGCTCAGCTGCCCTGTGGGTGCCAAAGTTTTTTCTTATATGTAACCAAAACCTCCCCTGATTAATCTTCCTGCTATTTCCCTGAGTCCTGAGTCACAGGAGTGGAGAAATGAGTCCCATTGCCCTCTATTCCCTACTTGAGGAAGGCTGAAACTGCAGTGGAGTAGTTTGAAGGAAGTATTCTTTCCAAGCTCGTGTGTTATGACAGATTTGCTTCATGTATGCAGTACAGATGGAGCCTTAAATATCGGCTTCAAGGCTGATATCGTGATGGGAGTCTGTTACAGACCGCCCAATCAGGATGATGAGGTCGATGAAATATTCTACAAGCAACTGGAGGATGTTTCAAAATCATCATCCCTTATTCTCGTAGGTGACTTCAACTTGCCAGACATCTGCTGGGAACTCCACACCGCAGAGAGGAGGCAGTCTAGGAGATTCCTAGAGTGTATTGAAGACAATTTCCTGCTCCAACTAGTAAATGAGCCCACCAGGGACGGAGCCCCACTTGACCTTCTTTTCACAAACAGAGAGGGGCTGGTGGGAGATGTGGTGGTTGATGGACGACTGGGACTTAGTGACCATGAAATAATAGAGTTTTCAATACTCAGGGATACAAGGAGGGTTGTCAGTAAAACCTCTGTGTTGGACTTCCGGAGAGCAGATTTTGGACTATTCAAAAGACTAGTTCAGAGTATACCCTGGGAAACAGCCCTTGAAAACAGAGGGGTCCAGGAGGGATGGACATACTTCAAAGAGCATATTCTGAAAGCACAGGAACAGGCTGTCCCAGAGTCCCGGAAGGCGAGCCGGCGGGGAAGGCAACCAGTCTGGCTGAACTGGGAGACTCTGAAAGAAATTAGGATTAAGAAGAGGGCCTATCAATTATGGAAAAAAGGGCTAACTTCTCAAGAGGAATTTAGGAATATAGTCAGATCATGTAGAAAGAAAATCAGAGAGACAAAAGCACAACATGAACTGAATCTTGCTACTTCTGTGAAGGACAATAAGAAATGCTTCTACAGATATATCAATAGCAAAAGAAGAGGCAAGGAAAACATTCATTCTGTACTGGACATGGGTGGGAATATAGTTATCAAAGATGAGGAAAAGGCTGAGGTATTTAACACCTTCTTTACCTCAGTTTTCAACAGAAAGACAGGTTATCCTGTTGACAGCAGGCTTCTGGAGCCTATAGAAGGTGATAAAAATCTAAACAGCCCCCCTGTAATATTGAAGGACACAGTCAGTGACCTCTTGAGCTGCTTGGACCCCCACAAGTCTATGGGACCGGATGGGATCCACCCAAGAGTGATGAGGGAGCTGGCAGAAGAGCTCGCCAAGCCTCTCTCTATCATCTACCAACAGTCCTGGCTCACGGGGGACATCCCAGACGATTGGAAGTTGGCGAATGTCACGCCAATCCACAAAAAGGGCCGGAAGGAGGACCCGGGAAACTACAGGCCCGTCAGCCTGACCTCAGTGCCTGGCAGGGTTATGGAGCAGATCATCCTCAGTGCAATCACACAGCACCTGCAGGATGGGCAAGGGATCAGACCCAGCCAGCACGGGTTTAGGAAGGGCAGGTCCTGCCTGACCAACCTGATCTCCTTTTATGATCAGGTGACCCGTCTGGTGGATGAGGGGAAGGCGGTGGATGTGGTTTACCTGGATTTCAGCAAAGCCTTTGACACCGTCCCCCATAGCATTCTCCTGAAAAAGCTGTCAGCCCACAGCTTGGACAGGAGCACCCTGTGCTGGGTTAGGAACTGGCTGGAGGGCCGGGCCCAGAGAGTGGTGGTGAACGGGGCTGCATCCAGTTGGCGGCCGGTCACTAGTGGTGTCCCCCAGGGATCAGTATTGGGCCCAGTTCTGTTTAATATCTTTATCGACGACCTAGACGAAGGGATTGAGTCCATCATCAGCAAATTCGCAGATGACACCAAGCTGGGAGGAAGTGTGGACCAACTCGAAGGCAGGAGGGCTCTGCAGAGGGACCTGGACAGACTAGAGAGCTGGGCCGATTCCAACGGGATGAGGTTCAACAAGGCCAAGTGCCGGGTCCTGCACTTTGGCCACAACAACCCCATGCAGCGCTACAGGCTGGGCACAGAGTGGCTGGAGAGCAGCCAGGCAGAAAGGGACCTGGGAGTCTGCATCGACAAGAAACTGAACATGAGCCAGCAGTGTGCCCAGGTGGCCAAGAAGGCCAATGGCATCCTGGCCTGTATCAAAACAGCGTCACCAGCAGGTCCAGGGAGGTGATTCTTCCCCTGTACTCAGCGCTGGTTAGGCCACACCTCGAGTACTGTGTCCAGTTCTGGGCCCCTCAGTTTAAGAAGGATGTAGAGGTCCTGGAACAGGTCCAAAGGAGGGCAACCAGGCTGGTGAAGGGACTCGAGCACAGGCCCTATGAGGAGAGGCTGAGAGAGCTGGGGCTGTTCAGCCTGAAGAAGAGGAGGCTCAGGGGAGACCTCATTGCTGTCTACAACTACCTGAAAGGAGGCTGTAGCGAGGTGGGAACTGGACTCTTTTCACAGACGACCTTCAACAAGACAAGAGGACACAGTCTTAAGTTGTGCCAGGGGAGGTTTAGGTTAGATATTAGAAAGAATTTCTTCACGGAGAGGGTGATTAGGCTATGGAATGGACTGCCCGGGGAGGTGGTAGATTCTCCGTCCCTGGAGACATTTAAAAAAAGACTGGATGTGGCACTCAGTGCCATGGTCTAGCAACTGCTCCGGTGGGTCAAGGGTTGGACTAGATGATCTCTGAGGTCCCTTCCAACCCGGCTAGTTCTATGATTCTATGATTCTATGATTCTATGTTTAACCTATGGGGTTTGTTTTTTGTGTTTTTCTGTGCACAAGACATAGAGAAATTGCTTTAAAAATGCAGCTAGTGTAGGCTGGTGCACAATGTTTCTGAGGGGATCGTGCACCGTGGAGAAACACTAGTGGTGTATTTTTTGGCCATTTAATCAGCAACCTTTCCTTTTTACCTTAAAAAGTAAAATGCCATGGAAGAAAGAAATTTCCACCGGTGTATATTAAATTGCTTTTGTGATAAAATTCTTCTCTCCAGGAGCTCATATATTTGAGAGGATGTGTTATTTTGTGTTCAGACTTTTTTTTCAACTACTAAAGATGCACTCTAGCTCTAAATAAGTAGTATCATGTCATGTTTTCTATAAAAATCTTTCTTCCGCTGTAGGTGAGCATTCAGGACGTACCTCCCACATACCATCACTGGCTGAAAAAGAAGTTTTCAAGCATGGCATTGAAAAATCTGTGATGCAGGTATGTAAAGCCAAATATTTGTAATTATAGTCTAAACTGTTAAATTGTATTAAAAACTATGGCAAAGAAACCAGGAAGTGGATAATGCTGAAGGGAGAGTCCTGTGGAGGGAGACTGTGTTAGAATCTGAAGTGAAGCTGGATACAGTCTTATTATGATGAGGTAAAATCCTTGTCATGACGTTGTTCTGCTGTTTGTTTCCATCTGGTTTGCTTCAGTTTTTGCCAGTGTTGTTCTTGTTGTGGTATGCAGACAAACAATGCAGTCAAATGCATCTTTTCCCATGCAAAATGCATATTTGAGTGAAGGGGGAGATTTGTTTGATGAAGCATGCCTGGTCTTCCTCTTTGGAAGAGAATGATCAGGCAAAAAAAATCTTGAATTTTGGTGAGCTTTCTGATGCTTTCCCTGCCTTAGCAAAACATGCATGTGTTTGGCCATGTTAAGAAATGTTTGAAAAGGTTTTTTTCGGTGGGTATTGATGATGGGATTAAGGCAGGCATCCTCTTGGTGTTGGGCATACAGAACAGGGCCAGACACAGAGGTCTGGAGTCTTCTGTAACAGCTCAAGGGAGAGTGGAGCAAATTACTCGCACTTAGTGGCATGGTGGTGTTGGTTTGCCAGTTGGCCTTGAAGATCCTAGAGGTCTTTTCCAACCTTAATGCTTCTGTGGTTCTATGATTCTGTCCACGCAGGAACGATTGGCTCAGCTCCAGAGGCAAAACCTGTTACTCCAGCTGAAACTGGAAGACAGGAAGAAGCAGCAGCTCATCAAAGAAAGTGTAGTGACTGTTGCTCAGGACAGTTGCTTTACTGGCAATTTCAAGAAGCTCAGTGCTGATGCTGAGCAGAAAGTTATTCTGGTGCAAGAGAGAAACAAAGAGTTATATGAAAACTGCAATCTGTTGAGAAAACAAGTCTTTAAATGTGAGATTGACAAAATAGAATTAGAGGTAAAGTATAGACTATTAGCCAATGCTTAAGACTGTTAGCAGTATTTTGGTGTTAATTTCTGAGGTTTGGGGCTTCTAAGGGGCCTGCCTGTTCCTCAGAAAGTCAACTTCAGACACTGACCTAAGCTTTCTCTTCTCTATTTTATGGTGTGTAGCAATATTTAAATTTGTTCTTTGTGGCTCTGTGAAAGACAAATAACTGCACAGAAGACTCCTTAGGACCTCAGCTAAAGTGTCTTTCTGCAAATGCACATTTCACACGGGTAGGAAACGTGCTCCTCTGCAGAGCACTGGCCTAAGTTTCTGTTGCTCAAACATGCACAAACCAAGTCCCCTTTCTGCATGTAGATGGTTTTGATCATGAAAAGAGGTGGGAGAGAATAAGGACAGGGACCTGGAGTGAGGAATAGGAGGACAGTTTCAAAAGCTATAGGTAATGGCAGAATGCATTGCTACATGTGTGCCTAGGAGGAGCTGTGCTCTGCTCTACTGAGTCTTCTACCAGCCCCAGGCAGACCAATGATTTCATTTCTTTTAGAAGGAAGAGGGGAAAGAAGTCCAGCAGTGCTGTCAGTCATTTTACCCTGTGATTTGCTTTGTATTCTTAGTACCAAAATAACAGGTTTCTTCTGAAGATGGTAGTTGGGTGGGGGGGTGGGTGGCTGAATGAATGGACTATCCCTATTTTTGAAAGCCCTCCTGTCAGTATGGAGGCAGTTGTTACTCTGAAATGAACTTGGTAAGAAAACTGCAGGGGGATATGTTTCAACATATGGAGAGAGTGATCCGGCATTGGAATGGGCTGCCCAGGGAAGTAGTGGATTCTCCGTCCCTGGAGATATTTAAAAAGAGACTGGATGTGGCACTCAGTGCCATAGTCTAGCAACCGCAACGGTGGTAAAAGGGTTGGACTCGATGATCTCTGAGGTCCCTTTCAACCCAGCCAGTTCTATGATTCTATGATTCTATGAACATATACTTAATGTTTCTCAAAGGAGCTTTCAGATCTACATTTTCATTTCATGATAGTTGTATAATGGAGAACTAGAACCAAGAAGGACCTTATACAATGTCCTGCCTCTAGTCACCAGAGTAATATCTGCAGTCAGACTGTGGCACTTAAATCCCAACAGGTTTCATTGAGTTTTGTTTTAAAAAATATATGATTCAGTGTATGCTTGTGTATTGTTCAAGAAGAGTAATACTTGAGGCTTTTTTTATTTATTAGACATCCTCCTGAAGAGCTGTTGGTAGTCTGGAGGTGCTCAGTGTTTGGCTGCTGATGGCAGGCAAAGTTTTCCTACCTTTTGAGTTCAGGACAGGTCTAATTGTATAATAAAATAAGTTAAGATAAAGACAGAGTTCATGTTCTTATAACTCTCTTCATGCTCATGTTACCATTTCATTAGTGCAAGATCAGAGAGCTGCAACAGGAGCTTGCTGATGCTCTGAAAAAGCTGTCCATGGCAGAAGCTTCGCTTGACCTCACTGTGTGCTGCAGCAGGAACCTGGAGGAAGCCAAGCTGGGCTTGCAGAAGGAATTGGGAGAGGGTAAATGCAAGGTACACAAACTTGTCTTAGAATCCTAGAATAAGCTTCAACATGATATATGGGATGGTGTGTGGAGGACTTGCACCATTTTATAAACTTGCTATCTTTGTCTTTGACATGGTCAAAGGTTTGTATGTGGCTTTGCAAAAGAGACTGACGTGTCTATCACTTACTACATGTAGTTTGGCCCAGCAGTTTGTCTGATTTCTGAAGGACGGTAGGAATAATGGAGTGCTGCAGTTGGGCTTCTTTATGCTCACTGTGCTTCCCCTCACACCCCCCACCGGTAACAGAGAATCATAGAACTGTTTTGGTTGGAAAAGACCTTTAAGATCAAGTCCAACTGTTACCTCAGCCCTACTAAGCCCACCACTTACTCCTGTCCCTCAGCACCACATCTCCACATCTTTGAAGTCTCTGTAGAGACTGTGACTCAACCCCCTCCCTGGGCAGCTGGTTCCAGTGGCTGACAACCCTTTTGGCGAAAACATTTTTCCTTGCACTTGGCCTTCTTGAATCTCGTATTGTTGGCCTCAGCACATCGATCCAGCCTGTCCAGGTCCCTCTGCAGAGCTTCCCTGGCTCATCAGATCAACCCTCTCACCAATCTGGTGTCATTTGTAAACTGACTGAGGGTGCACCTGATCCCCTCGTTCAGATCATTGTTCATAGGCATTGTTCAGAGATCATCATCATTCAGAGGCAGTCCCTGAGCTCTTCAGCAGCAGTGCACTCCTCTCCATAAAAGCTCAGCTGACTGCTGTGGAATCTTCCTGTGCTTTCACAGCTGCAGGAGTTGGAAGAACAACATCTTCAGTGTGAGCATTGTATTTGTGACTTGAAGACTGCTCTGAAGAATAAGGAAAGGGAAGTAAGAGATTCTTTCCAGAGACTGGAAGACCTCCTGTTGGCATCTTCTGGGAGGATTACTGCAATGAAACACCTGGAGGAGCATGTGCAGTGGTAAGAGAATAGCACAGTGAACCAAGGTGTCTGTTGCTGTCTGGGGTTGTGTGAAAACCACAAGACAGCTTTGTTGCATCACAGGAAGTTAACAGGTGGTTTTGCAGATGCTTTTGTTTGTCCTTTCCCTGTTGTTCTTTAAGAATTGGTGCTCTGAGAGATTTCTGTAATAAGACCTTTATTTCTGTTTAAGCCTTGAAGCTGAAAATGCCAGACTGGAAGGCACAGTCCAGCAGCAAAGTAGAAGAATTGAAGCCCTTCTGCAAGGCTCATCCCTGGTAAGCTGCTCATAAACTGCTCTTGTAGTGAGCTCCTCAGCCTGTAACCTGATTGCTGTGGGGCCTTCGAACCTTTAAATTTTTTTCTGAGTAAATGTTTGGACTTGGTGATCTTAGAGGTCTTTTCCAAATGTGAGAATTGTGTGATTCTGTAATCCTGGCCATGAGCCAGGAGAGGGGCTTCTGAAAGTCTTCTCTGTGTTCTTCTTTCCCTAGAGCAAAGTGGCAGGGTGGGAGATTCCTTCTTGTAGGAACCCTTTTCTCTATGCCCTGTCCTACAAAGACAGTGTTTCTTCATTAGCAGCTTTGATGAATAACAGTGCTGAGAGGGAGGGATTCTTTCTGAATGGAAAGAATTCTTGCCTGTGGTAGCTCCTGGGTTCTGCCTTGGCGGTTAAGGGGAGTGAGGAGGCACATGTGCCTCAGGGAGCAGATCAGCCTCGTTAGTGTTGCGAGCTTCTCAGCCTCGTTACGGAGTGCTGTGGGGCACAGGAGAATGGAAGGGAAAAGGCAGGGACAGGGCGAGGAAGGAGACAGGCTGGGAAGGAGTGAACTCAAGGAGAAAGGGAGGGACGAGATGGGAGAAAGGAGCAAACCAACGTCAAGGACCGGGAGCAGCCAGAGAGACGCAGCCCAGCGCAGCTCAGCACAGGAGCCACAATGGCAAAGTTGCCGCTAACGGCAGTCGCCAGAGGCAACGGTGGGCGGGGACGAACCACCTGCGGGGGGGGGGGGGAAGGGGCTGAACCAATTCACAGAGGGGGCCGGGGCCGAGGCCGGGGCTGGGTCTGGGGTTTGGGCCGGGTCCGAGGGAAAGGTCCCTCGGGAAGTAAAACTGCCCTTGACACTGGGCAGGTTCAGCTGAGGGGTGGGAGAGTTCCCTTTTCCTTTGTGGTGGGTAAAAGTGTGTTACCTGCTTCAGGAGCAGGCAGCTTCCTAGGACAGATTGGAACAGAGCAGAGCCCATGACCACGATGCAGAGAGAAAGCTGCTGCTCTGCAGAATTGGAGACCTTGAACAGGAATTGGAAAGTAAGAAGTGCACGCTGAGAGAGAACATCGTTCAAATACAAGAATATGAACAGCTGTATCTGGAGGAAGTGAAAAAGACAAGATGCCTACAAAATGAACTGGAAAGGTAGGTACATGCTTTTTGAAATGGTAATAAGAGACTATTTATAATAAGACCCTTTACCTTCATTAGAACTGTCTTAATTTTTCTGGAGTGTTCCAACATAACACTGATCATGCTGTCAAGAAACAGGCTTGCAGCCTATGAGGCACGGGTCAGCATTTTGAAATCCTGTTCTCTACTACTGCTGAAGAGAACCCATGAGCAGGGCTGTTACAATTTATTTGTAGTTCCAAACGATATGGTCTGTTTCTGCTTCTTTTCTGATTTTGTTTTCCATCTGCACTCTTGTGTTGCAAGAGTCTTGGCACTGTTGATGTTTTAACTTGCTTCATTTACATGTAGGCCATGTTCTTATTTCTCCCTGAAGAAGATTTTTGAACTAAAGACAATTTTTCTTTCTTCTTCAGCTCTTTAATCAATTTTCTCTTTTCTTTCAGCCAGATAAAATATAAAGTTTGCAGCCAAGTACTGTTTAATGTTGGGATGAATTTTATACCGGAAATGTTTTGTCTCTTGATGCTGTTGGGCTTCGATTCAAACTTAGTGATGCAAACCCATTTTCCTAATGCTGTAAAAATGTTGCAGTTGCTATTTGGTCCAAGTGAAAGAATGACTGCTGCAGAGTACTTTTATCCCTTATGTATTTGTCATGCTGTGGGTTCTGTGGCAATAAAGGATCTGTCGAGTGTCCTGTGGACCTTCTTGGCTTGTGAAGGCTCCAGAGAGGAGGGAAAGTGGTTTCTTCTACCACCTCAACTCCTACTGCTTTGCTTAGGACTGGTCCTGTTTTGGGATCATCTTTTGGTCTAGGCAGTAGTTTTCCTGCTTTTTTTCTTCTACCTGTGCCTTATTTGACATGTTAGGGCTCTCTTCTCCCCAGGATTTTGCTGTTGCTTGTACTTGCTTGAAAATGATCAGAGGTTCAGGGCTTTGGGGGGCCTTTTCTGTTGTTCTTTCAGCTCCAGGCTCCCCTCTTCTATCTGTGAAGGCCCAGACTGTTCCCACAAAGTGCTTCCCTTCCTGAGGCTCTTGCTGTCTTTGGCCTGTGCAGTACAGTGCACATTGTCTCAGGTCTTCTTTTGATTGTGGGGATGTTGCCTGGTGAGCCTGCTCATTGACATAAAAGAAAAAGTTATTCCCCTGGGAACCCTGCACAAAACTCAGTGAACCAGAGAATGGGTGCGGGTGGAAGAGGCCTCTAAAGATCACGTAGCCCAGCCCCAGCCCTGCTCAGAGTCATCCATAGGAGGTTGCTCAGGGCTGTGTCCAGCTGGGTTTTGGACATCCCCAAGGATGGGCAATCTGAAGTCTTTTCTGGGAAATGTGTTCCAGTTTCTGACCATGCTTACAATTTAAAAATCAAAAAATCAAACTGATTACTAAGGCATAATGCCAATCTTCATGCCAAAAATAAGGTAAATTTTTATTTTTTCAGGAAGTTGTTTCAGAAAACAGCAGCAATATTTCTGTTAAAGACTATTTTTGACTTTGATGATTAACTTGGTGTATTTGTCTGTCCTTTCAGGAGGGCTTTACCCCACTAGCTCTTGCTGTCTCTGAAGGTCAGGAAGAGACAGTTGAGTTTCTCCTAAAAACAGGAGCTGACATGCATGCTCGAGACTGGCATCAAAGGTAAGGGGTTTATCCACATGGGTCCTTTGAGTATTCTTTCTGTTGGATTGCTGAGAATCTTGGGAATGTGCTCTGACCAAAAGCAGGGGGGCACATGGAAGGAGCTGTTTCTTTATGTCTTGTGAAAGCAGTCTGAGTTTGGCTGCTGTGGTACCTCAGAGGCTGCTTTCTGCATTGGGGCTGTCCAGGAGGCATTGTCTGTCAGGAGATGTGTCCTGAGCCAGGCAGCAGTGCCTCAGTTTGAGAAACCAGCTCCTGCACAGCAGCCTTGTGTGCACTGAAGTGTTGTACATGTGGCAGCTCTGTCTGACCACGCAGTTGTTTTGACTCCCTCTGCCATGTTATTGTTGCTTTTAATGGAACGTGCTTTTTCTTTTGTTCATCGTAAAGTAATGGGGAAAAGAATTTTTCTGAGAGCAAGCAGGAATGAAACTAATGACAGTGTCTGTGTCAAATGATCCATTTCATAGGATGTTTTGAATCTTTCAAAACCCTACTCATAATTGCTGCTGGTGGTGGGAATCTTAGTTTAATCAAAGTTCTCCTTCATTACAGTGCTGATGTTTCCCATGAAGACACTGATGGGAGGACAGCTGAGGATTATGCTTTTATTCGTGGCTATTCCAGGCCTCCAAACTTGAAACTTTGCCGACCGCTCATTGGGATCTCATCATTTCCTTACGCCTCCCACTCCACAACAAGCACCATGTTGTTCTCCTCAGTATGTGTGCCCCGAGCCTCCAAGCTGACCATGCAGAAAAAGTCAAATTCTACACCCACCTGCACTGCCTCACCCAAAAGGTTCCTGCAGATGCTCAGATCATAATCCTTGGTGACTTCAACACCAGAGTAGGAAAAAACTATGAAGCCTGGAAAGGAGTCCTGGGCAAGCATGGTGTTGGAAACTGTAATGACAACGGACGTCTCCTGCTGGAGTTTTGTGCTGAGCAGGAGCTCACCATCACCAGCACTCTCTTCCAGCAGAAAGACAGCCTGAAGACAACCTGAAAGCATCCTGGATCCAAGCACTGGCACCTCACTGACTGTGTCTTAGCATGCCAGAGAAATGTTGGCGACGTCCGTCCTAGCCGAGCGATGCCTGGTGCAGAATGTCCTACAGACCACTGCCTTGTGCCATGCAAACTTACCCTCTGCTTGAAGCCCAAACCTTAGAGGGGTGGCATCCCAGGGAGGAGGCTCAAAGTGAACCATCTTCCAAAAGGTAGTGAGAAACAGCTTCCAGGTGAAGCTTCAAGCTGGGCTTTTAGATCATCCCATAGATCCCTCTCCTGAAGCGCTTTGGCAGCACATTAACAAGAGCATCCTGAAGTCCTCTGAAGAATGCCCAGGGTTCTCCTCAAAGAAAAACAAAGATTGCTTTGATGAAAACACCCAAGAGATCCAAGGTTTGTTGACAAAGAAGAGAACTGCTCACCAAGCACACCTTGCTCAGCCATCTTGCCATGTCAGAAAAGCAGCCTTTCCTCTGAATGCAGTGAGCTCCAACAGAAACTTGGAGACAGCCACAACAAGTGGTGGATCAGCCTGGCAGAAAAGACTGAACTGTGCGCAGTTATGGGTGATCACAGAGAGCTCTATGAAGCCCTGAAAGCAGGGTATGGACCCACACACCAGGTCCAAAGCCCCCTGCTCAGTGCAGATGGCCAAATGCTTCTCACAGAAAAAACCTCCATCTTGACCCCATGGTCTGAACATTTTCAGACTCTCTTCAGTGCCAGCCATGTAGTCCAAGGCTCAGCAATTCAGCACATTACACACCAGCTGGTGAAAACCCAATTGGACACAGCCCCTTCTTTGGGAGAGACTCATACAGCAGCTGAAAACTGGCAAGGCAGCTGAAGTTGATGGAATCCCCCCTGAAGTCTGGAAACATGGAGGCAGAGAACTCCATGGTCAATTTCACAAGCTCCTTGTGAGTTGTTGGGAAGAAGGGGTGCTACCACCAGATCTCTGTGGTGCAGTCATCATCACCCTGTACAAGAAGAAAGGAGAAAAGTCAAACTGCTCACACTACTGAGGTGTAACTCTGCTCTCCATTGCTGGAAAAATCCTTGGAAGAATGCTCTGGTTTTCCTTGTTGGTGAACACTCAGGATCTGCTTTCCAAATGTCATGCCATTGTGAAAAAAAGAGGCCTAAAGGAAGCCAGTGACAACTCTGGGGTGCAGGTATGTGAAGACAAATATTTGGCATTAGAGTCTGGACTGGCAAGTGGCATTATAGAGTAAATTGCATTATACAGTAAGGTAAAGAAGAGTAACCAGAACGTGACTAATGGTGATGGCAGAGTCCTGCAGAGGAAGGTTGTGTTACTGTCTGAATTTGGGTACAGTCTTCTTAGGATGGGGAAAAATCCTTTCCATGATGCTCCGTATTTACTGTACTGCTGCTTTGTTTCCAGCTGGTTTCCTTCAGTTTTGACCAGTGTTGTTCCTGCTGTGCTGTGCAGGCAAACAATGCAGTCACATGCTTTTTTTTCCCCCATGCAAAATGCATATTGAAGGGAAGAGGGAGATTTGTCTGTAACAGACAGATGTGTGTGATTAAACATGCCTGGTCTTCCCCTTTGTAAGAGAAAGCTCATGCAAGAAACCTTGAAATTTGGTGACCTTTGATGCTTTCCCTGCCTCTGCAAAACATGTGTGTGTTGGGCCATGTCAGGAAGTGTTTGAAAAGGCTTTTTTCTGAGGGCATTCATGAGGGGAATAGGGCAGGCATCCTGTTGATGTTGGGCATCTGGGGCAGGGCTGGGCAGAGGGGTCTGGAGTCCCTGCGTAACACCTCAGGGGAGAGTAGAGCACATTATTCCCACTTTTGGGACATGGTTTAGTGGGCATGGTGGTGTTGGTTTCCCAGTTGGGCTGGAGGATCCAGAGGTCTTTTCCAGCCTTACTGATTCTGTTGTTCTATGCTATGACTCTGTCCATGCAGGAGGCATTGGCCCAGGCATTTATTCCATCAGCTGCTGAAAAACCTGCAGGAGCAGCAGCTCATCCAAGGAAGGGCAGTGACTGTTGCACAGGGATGGTTTAATGACATTTTCCACAAACTCAGAGCTGCTGCTGAGAAGCAAGTTTATATGCTGGAAGAGAGGAACAAGGAATTAAAGGCCACGTGTGCTGGTTTAAGAGAACAAATCTCTAACTATGAGGCTGACGAAGTAAAAAGAGAGGTAAAGTGTACACTGTTTGCAGTGATGAAGGCTCTTAGCAGTGTTCTGCTGTTAATTTCTAACAGAATGCTGTTAACATTCCGAGGGACCTGCCTGTTCCTCAAACAATCAATTGCAGCCACTGACCTAAGCTTTCTGTTGTATAGTTTGTGATGTGAAGGAATATTTAAATTTGTTCTTCTTTGGCTGTGTTTAGGCTAATTAACTGGTCAGAAGACTGGTTTGAATCTCAGTTAAACTGTTCTGCAAATTCCACCAGTCCCAGGCAGAGCAAAGGTTTAAAAGTTGCCATACCCATTTTGTTAATCTTTACTTTCTGGAAAACAGGAACTAGTCCTGTTGAGTAATTAGGCACTGGTGTGCTGTTTGTCTTCCTGAGTGATGTGAACAGTGCTTTAAAATTCCATTTCTTTCTTCCTCTCAACCCTGGAGTGCTTGAGTGAGGTGAATACCTGCATGTGTCAGAAAACCACCTTATTCTTCATTTTTCAGTTTCTTGAAGAGGGAAGAGGGGGAAGAACTCCAGCAGTGCTGTCAATGGTTTTCCCCTGGGAAAAACTTTGTATTCCTAGTGCCAAAATACCAGGTTCCTTTGGGAGATGGTAGTTGGGTGGGTGGCTGGATGAATGGAGGGCCTGTCCAGATTTGTGAAAGCAAATGTGTCAGCAGGGAGGCAGTTGTTACTCTGAAATGAACTTGGTAAGAAAACAGACAGGGATGTCTTTCAACATAAACTTCAAGTGTTTTTCAAAGGAGCTTTCAGATAGATGTATTCATTTAATTCTGTTTGTTTAATAGAGAAAAAGACCCAAGAACCATCTCATACAAAGTCCTGCCTTTAGTCACCAGAGCAATATCTGCAGTCAAACTGTGTCTCTTGCATCACAAGAGTTTTCTTTGAGTTTTGTTAAAAAAATACATGATTCAGTGTATGCTGGTGTATTGTTCAAGAAGTATAATATTTGAATCTTTTCTTATGTATTAGAAAACAGAATTCTCATGTGCAGCTGCTGATAATTTAGAGGTGCTCAGCTCCTGACTGCTGGTGGCAGGCAAAATTTTCCTACCTACTGAGTTCAAGACAGATCTAACTGTATAATCAAATAAGTTAAATTAAGGAAAGAATTCATGTTATTATAACTTTTTTCATGCTCATCTAACCATTTCATCAGGGCAATGCCAGAGAGCTGCAGCAGGAGCTTGCTGAAGCTCTTAAGAAGCTGTCTGGGGCAGAAGCTCCACTGGAAGTTGCTACGAGGCACTGCAGGAACCTGGAGGAAGCCAACCTGGGCTTGGAAAAGGAATTGGGAGAGGCTAAATCCAAGGTGCATAAATTTTTTCCAAAATTCCAGAACAAACTCCATTCACAGATTGCTTTGAAGCTTTAGTGCTGAGCAGTCCCAAGTGTTGGTAACTCTCTGCTCCTTGCAGGTGGTTTGACTGCTAAGATACAGGCTCTCCAAAACCCCGCACGGAAAATGCTGTTCTGGGTTTGGTCACTCCTTATCCCCTCTACTGTTCCTGCCAGAGATAATTCTTTGTCTGTGTCTGAATGTTTCAGAATTGATGAAAAAAAAAAAAACAGGAAACACCAACAGAAAGCTTCATGGAAAGTGGAAGAACACACTTCCCATCAGTGGAGGTCTGGCTGTCAGTCCATTTCACCATTCAACTCACCTGGGACATCCTGGCACCAGTCTGGCTCTGAACAGAGATCTGAGTTCAGCAGAAAGCTTCCCAAGTTCATCCATAGGAGCAGAGTCATTGGGGAACAGAGATTTGCTCCTGTTATGCAGTTAAGGTAAACATTTTGAAATACTGTCCTCAGCTACTGCTGAAGAGCATCTGTAAGCAAGGCTTTTTAGTTTAAAGTTATAACTCATTTGTAGTTCCAGACCTCATGGTGTAATACACCAAAACAACTCCTCCTCATCCAAACGGTCGGCAGCTACGTGTGGTATGGGTACAGAGGTTTGGTTTTGAGGGTTGTACTGTTTTTCAAGAGTGCTCAGAGACCAAAGAAAATACTGAACTCTGGATCATGTACTGTGAAACTGCTTTCTTTTACAAAAGAAACTGAGACAGAAGATGATGCCATAGGATGTTCCCAGCTAAGTTGTTCCTCCAGCGAGGCGTGGCGACCTGGTTCAAGAACGGCACGGCAACCAACCCCAGGTTGCCCGGGCCATCAGCTCACAGACATCAATATGATGGACGGCAAATGGCGTATATTGTTTATGTTACACCGCATTATATAGCCTAGGTTTACATCGTCACTTCCACCTGCTTGCGTCAGGGACCCGTACCTATTGGTTGTAGGAGGGAAGCCCTATCTTAACTTTCCGTACAGCACAATATCTTCCGGCCGCCAAACCTTAACTACCACATTTCAAACCTTAACTACCACATTTCCCCCCCTCCCTATGCTTAACTAAATGGGCTGAAGTATAGAAAACTTAAAACATTAAAAATATTAAAAGTATAAGGCAAACCGGGTTATAAGGCAAATCTAAAGGTCCATGCAACTAAATTAGTAAAAATATGGCCAACTTAAGGTGTTACAATAGTGAAGGTTTGTATAAAAAGCTTGTATAAAACATAAGGCACATCAAACAAGTGTGGTAGTAGAGGGTAACCGTTAATCATGGGGTATACCTATCTACAAGGGAAGTAGCTAACGTTAGGATTATATAACTGAAGGTGTGTTCTTAAAGCAGCTGTCTACGTTCTACTAACATTATATTATCTTTTTCTAACCGGTCTTTAACAAACAACAGAAGCTTACTCAACATACAGGGTCCGAAGACCAGCGCTATGATGAGCAGTATAAACGGTCCCATTAGTGTGGAAATGAGGCTGGTTAGCCATGGTGTGTGGTGAAACCATGACTCAAACCATCCTTGCTGGACTTCACTGTCTCTTTTTCTTTTTTCCTTTTAAACCTGGGTTTAAAATTTCCAGGACCAAATGGGAATGATTTGGTCCCCAACTTACTTGTAAAAATTTATCCTTTATCTCTGGTATCCACCTCCTGCCTGTCACAATGGTCTCGCATCCCCAATGTGCACAAATCTCTGGATTGTTACAATAACTTTTCCCTGTGTGTTAGCTGGGGCACCAATATAATTCCCTATATGACTTTTCGACTATGGCCTGGCCTGTGCTATTATATGGGATACCATGTAGCAGAGTGATGCCCCACTTCTGGACGAAAGTCTGTACAGATTTGGACCCGAAGTTTGGGCCATTGTCCGTTTTGATCTGATTAGGAATGCCAAGCCATGCCATAGCTGTCAGCCAATGCTGGATAGTCGCTTTGGAGTCAGTCTTAAGGTGCTGAGTGGCCACGATCATTCCGCTATATGTATCCACGGTTACCACTAGCCATGCTCCAGGTTTCAGCAACTGGCAGAGCGTAAAATCTGTTTGCCACACTTCAGAGGCTTTGAGACCTCTGGGGTTTACTCCCCTGGACCACAGTGGTGCTTTCTGACAGTAGGGACATGTAGCTACGATGTGTTTTGCGTCTGTGACTGAAGTCCCGCATTTCTTTGCCAACACTTTAGCTCCAATGTGGAGAGACTCGTGTAGCTGACGGGTGTGGGAAAACAGTCTGCGGAGGCTTAGGTATTCCATGTGCACATCAATATGATTGTATGAAGTCATTTATTAACAACTTGCACTCACTTTATATAGAGAAGTCTTGTTTACACCATCTTATCATGCAGGTGGCTTTGTATTACAATTACACATACCATTCTCACGGAAAGATTCTTCTCACATAATTATTTTCCTCTTCTGTTGCCAATTAAGTTATCTCTTTCTCAGTAGCTCATTCTCAGAAAGCCTCTAACTAGGCCTCAATAACCATTAACCCAATGTGGCCTCAGCTGAAGTAAGTCAGGATTGCTCACAACCTGTATATTTCTGAACTGTTTCCCCAACATATTCCCCTTTTTGGTTTTTGAGCAATTCTGACTTATTTCATTACGTAAGATAATATGCTAATGATATATTGTCATAAACAGCATACTAGCAATGCAAAAGCAATAACATACCAATAATGCAAAAGAAATAACATATATACTAATACAAATGTAATAATAACATACTAGTAATATAAAAGCAATAATAACAGATATAACTGATAAGCCTTGCCTAATTAAATCTGTAAGCCAACAAGCTAACTGGTATATTTTATGGTTTTTATCAATTCTTATCAAAGGCTTTTCCTCTTGCTATGTGTGATACAAATGAAACAGCAAGAAACCCAAATTTCAAATTTTCCCTTATTTTCTAGGCCTAATTGTTGCATTGACCAGTTTGATCACAAATGTTATTGATAACTCATTAGTGCTCTCATCATGAGGTCACAGAGGTCACGCTCTTTTTTCTTCTCATGAGGGTATATGCTCTTCCCTTTACTTTCTTCTCTCTTTTTTTATTATCGAATCATGTATTCTAATGATTTCAAACTAAACTTAAATTTCTTTCTATCACACCACACCCTTGCACAGTATTTTGCAGTGCAGCTTTGAGCATCTTTTAAACTCTTTTAAAGAATAGATCAAATTATAATCAATGTGCCCATCAAAGTAAGTTGTTTTACTTTTTGGTTTTTGTTTTGGGTTTTGTTTTTTGTTTTTGTTTTGTTTTTTTTATGATTGTAAATATCTTCATCTTTTGTATGGCGTAACACATTAAAAAGATTCTATTTCATGGAT
Organism: Archilochus colubris; assembly: GCA_023079485.1. Classification (NCBI taxonomy): domain Eukaryota; kingdom Metazoa; phylum Chordata; class Aves; order Apodiformes; family Trochilidae; genus Archilochus; species Archilochus colubris. Next base: position 24,863,226 of record CM041114.1, on the reverse strand, counting down.
AGCTAAAATCTCCTTTCAAGGAAAAGAAAATATCACTAGCTTTCATGAGTAGCAGGTAACCCTCGAGTTACTGCTTACCAAAATTCAGGCCTGGACATTTGATGCCCAGAACAATGTAAAAATATTTCCCACTTCTGCTTCATACCTTTCAGAAGGCATTAGAGAAACTTTTCTTTTTTTGTCTCCTTAACGAGGCTATGTGGTGTCCTTTCCTACCCCTCCCAGCATGGCTCACAGCTACAGTATCTGCGGGGGCAGAGGCAGCACATACAGCTGTAGCCAGGCACACGAAGGGGGGTTGAAAAGCAGCTGCGGGGGAAAGAGTCGGGGGGCGGGGGGGAATTTCTTTCTCTCCGCAGCATTTCTCAGCCTCTGAAAAACATTCTCATGACTTTATCGTACTCCTTACCAATATATGAGAAAAATTTAACAACACCTACCAAAAACTTTAAAAACCAAAACACTATTACTACTAAAATCTGGTGGAATCAGCCTAAAATAAATCAGTACAATCTCCCAAACCAAATACTTGTATCAGAAATATTATCACTTGTGAATCCGCATTTAAAGGCATTTGTTTCCATGGTCGAACCGATCTGCTCGGTACCCAACGCACCCCAGTACTTGTAAGTAAGCACATATAACCCCGACCAGTCAGTTTCACTTCTGCCGGCCCTTCCTATTGTCCAGTGATGGAATTCTTGAATTCCACCAAAATTTTGTGGAAGGTTCCGAAGCAAAGTCTGCTAAAGCTTTTTGGTGAATCAGTATCGGAGGTTCTGTACGTTCTCCTGTAAGGCGTAAATAGTTCATGCCATGTACAGCCTTACTTAACCGGTCCTGAGGAGGACTCCCTTCCTCCCCCCTTTTTTGTCTTTCAAGGAGTGTCTTTAGTACTGAATGGCAACGTTCCACTACTGCTTGACCCGTAGGGTTATGAGGAATACCAGTAACATGTCGAATACCTCATTGTCCACAAAACTGCCGAAAAAGAGCAGAAGAATAAGCGGGGCCATTGTCCGTCTTAATAGACTGAGGTACTCCAAGAACAGCAAAGGATACATATAGATATCTGATAACGTGTTTCGTTGCCTCACCAGTCTGAGCAGAGGCCCAAACAGCCATAGAAAAAGTATCTATAACAACAGGCGCATATTTTAAGCGTCCAAACTGTTGTACATGAGCGACATCCATTTGCCACAGTTCCAAGGATTTTAAACCTTTAGGATTGACTTCCATCCCAATACCAAGATCAACCTTTTGGCAATCAGGACAAGATTTCACAATTCCCTGGGCATCCCCCAGAGGTAAATGAAATTGCTTTGCTAGGACTTTAGCAGATTGATGAAAAAAAATGCATGAGATTGTCGTTCTTGTGAAAAAACATCAACAGAAGGACCAGTCCACGCTGGTGCAACTAAATAGTCAGCTCGGTTATTACCGATAGCCAAACCTCGGTCACTAAGATGACTCCGGATATGAGTGATAAAATAAGGATGTTCTCTTTCTGCTAAGAGTCTTAATAACTTCTGCAATAAGAAATACAAATGCTTATTTGAAATTTCCTTCAAAATGGCATTATACATTCTCAAAACAATACCTACTACATAAAGTGAATCAGAGACTATATTTACAGCAGTATTATACCACGTTTCAAAAACCCAAATAACCATGGTGAGTTCAAGGGTTTGCAAAGAGTCAAATGACTTCCCTTGAAGTAAATGTTCTTTCCATTGCCCAGGTGTCTCCTCCCAGGTAACAACAGCTTTACGGGATTTTTTTCCAGCATCTGTAAAGACCATTATGCCGTCCACTGGGCTGTCAGACAAAAAACTACATGATTCCCACTGCATGTTAGATAAAAGTGGTAACAAGCGATATGAGGGGTAAGAATTTGTTATTTCCCCACCAAAGCTATTTGCAGGTCCATTGAAGTTCACAGTAACCAAACCAAATAGTCTTGCATAAGGGAAAAAATGATCTGTCCCTCTCGGGTCCACTCCAGCAATGTCTTGACATCGTGCTCTTTTTTTTTTGTTTGTTTTGTTTTTTTCCAAAACCATAAATAACAAATAAAATTGATAAACCTTGTCTAATGAAATCTCTAAGCTATCCCTATATCCTTAAATGATTTAACCATTCATTTAACCCAGTATATGCAACAGTTAATTTTTTCATGTTATCTTAATCAATCGTTTTTGGTTGTGAATTGACTCTGAATGATCAGCTAAATTTATGCAAATACACCCTATCCAAGTCTTCACAAACATAACCTAAAAGCTAACAATAAAAAGTCAGTGGCAGCACGACTTTGTAAAACTGCATGTCTAACACTATCAACATCTTTTAGCATCTGTGTTAAAATATCAGAAGTTAAGTTCATCTGCTTAGCAGTGCAACAAAATAGCACAATCAACAATCAACATATAGATATAGATCCCATAATCAACATCTAAATGATCACATGAATGACAACATTAACAAAAACCTGTTATCAATACAACACAATACTAAAAGCACAGTTCACACTACAGTGGAAGGACTTAAATAACTTTTTAGTATGAGGAAGTTCAGATGTCCACTGGTGCGTAGAGTCAAGGGGGTAGAGGAGGCTTATCCGACAAAAGTTTATCGGGGGGCCCCAAAAGCGTCCCCAAACCCCTCCCGGATCACGGCATGGTGGAGTCCTAGTTTCCTCCATGGTTGCCAAATTGAAGCCCAAAAAGGCCTAATAAAATTGTTTAGAGACAAAACTCCAAGCCTATAAACAGCAAAAGCACACACATACACACACACACACTTTTTTTTTTTCTCTGCTGTGGTGTCTGCAGCAGGGCTCATTTTCTGAGCAGCAGCAGTGTGTGCGGGGGGGCGAGAAAGCGGCTGCGGAGGCAGGAGTGGGGGTGCTCTCTGTACCAGGAGCAACTCTTGCTCTCCTCAGCAACTTTCAGCCTCCAAAAAGGCATACTCATTCTCATAACTGTGTTTTTTGTCTTACTTCTCACCAATATATAAGAAAAACTAACAACCACTAGAAGATTCAAAAATGAAATGATATTGCTACTAAAATCTGGTAAAGCTACCCTGAAACAAAATGAAGTGGTACAATCTCTGAAACCAAAACTGCAAGTATAAGTACCAACCAAGTTTTTTTATCTCTGTATGAAACACCAGTGTACCATGCACCAAAATATACATCAATATTGAGAACTATATTGCAATGATGGTTCTTAAGCAGCTTTATCTTAAGCATCTTTACCTCAAGCAGCTTCTAAGAACTGGGCTGCTGTAGCACCTTTCTGGGAGTAGTCCTAATGCACATTTAGTTTTTTCATTAGCATTGTCATATGCCGACATACATAAATTTTTTTTTCTTTTTTTTTTTTTTCTTTTTTTTTTTTTTTTTTAACAAATTGAGATGTAATATTACCACTGAATAGAAGTGATCCACAAATTTTGAATATGGCTCTGCTCTCCTCTGTTTAATATTTGTAAAAGAAAAGTTTGCTTGTGCAGGATCATGAACAGTCTACAAAGCTTTATATGCCAATTCTTTTGAAAGTTGTAACACTTCAGTTTGAAACCATGCCTGCAAATCTGCAGGTACAAAAGGACAAGCACCCAGTAACATTTGTGCTTGCACTCCGTATAATGCATCGGTGTTCTGTCTAGGAATCACTGCATTTTCACATAGCATTTACCATTTATGATGAAATTGCAGTTGTTGAGAAGGCGTTAACAGAGTATTTATGAGCATTTTTGTGTCATATGGCATCAACAACAGAGCAGTAAAAAGATGTTGCAAAAGAGATTGAGTAAATGACTCAAATTGATTTCAAACCGTACTGCGCGATGGCACCTTTGGCTTCTTTTATCATTTTCCAATCTAATGCAACCCATTGACCTTCTCATCCTGGTCCCACAATCACTGGAAAACCATCGGACTCATATTGGGAACCATTTCTCCTTCAACTATAGCATTTGAATAATTCCCTTCCATCTAGTTACTGGATACACATTACCACCCCCCCCACTACCCTCCCCTCCCCATGTCGGATCTGGAAGAGGTAGAGCAGTGGGTGTTAGAGGGTTAAGGGAAATAGGAGCAGGAATAGGAAACGGATCAGGGGGTAAAAATGGATTAGTGCCCCATTGTTCGGGATGTTCCCTGGAGCAAAAATTAGGGTTTTTTCAGGGGTATACTCATCCTTGGTCTCCAGTTCTGTCAGCTTCTTCAGCAGTTTCCTTAGTTGCTTGTCTCCGAGTCCCAGTTCCTTCCTTGATTGTTGCTCTATAGCAGGCACTGATGGTGTTGACAGGTGAAGCAGAGGATTAATTGATGGCAACTGTGGTCAAGAAGATAAATCAAGCTTCCAAGGTGGAAAGGTGGCAGAGCAGTCGGGAGCCGCAGCAGGCAATTGCAAGGTCGAGAGTCTGCATTCCAAGATTCCTCGCCTGTGTTCTCCGGCTTCTCTCCCTCTGGGTCCTCTGATGATTCTGGTGGTGTTTTCGGTCTCTTTTGGTCTTGCTTCTCGGTCCCATTTTTGCTTTTCATCCAACCCCCAGGGTCAAATGGCACAGCTGACTGAGCTTGAATCAGTACAGTCCCTTCAGGTGCTGGTAAGGGTATTTTAGGTGTCTCAAACAACTGTTTAGAGGTCAAGTTCATATTTTGAGCATTCATCGGTACTGGTAGATCAGGCGTTAAGACAGCAAATGCTGAGGCTGTTGCTGTCCTCTCACTTTTCATTTCTTTTAAGGTTTCTCTAATCAATTTCCAAAGTGTCGCTAAGCGTTGTGCCTCCTTATCTCCATCGCTAATTTTATCCCATAGGGCAATACCTATGGCTTCCCAAGTAGGTAACTCAAAAACGGTACCCACCGAGGGGATCAAGTCTCTATCTCGTGCCCATTTCCATAATTCACGCAAGGTCCTGCCTTCGTGTAATAAATCTCTCTTAGAGAGAATATATTGGAGGAGCTTAACTACTGCCTATTCTTGTTGTACATCAGAGTGTAGACCCCATCTCCTCCCCAGCCGCTCACCTGATCAGGGCAAGATTCTTCAATTCCGAGCTCGTTTATTCCGTAGCCGGGCACCAGCTACATAGATTGCCGGGGCAGCAATCTCCTTTCGACTGGCTTCTCCGCTCCTCTCTCATTCGAGCTGTCTTCATCGCTCCTGGAAGCAACAGCATGAGAGTCCCAGGTCTGGGCCATCCTTAGTCCCTGGTCTGGGCCACCCTGGGTCCCTGTTCGGGCGCCATTTGTGGGAAAACAGTCTGCGGAGGCTTAAGGATTCCATGTGCATATCAATATGATTGTATGAAATCGTTTATTAAGAACTTGCACTCACTTTATATAGAGAAGTCTTGTTTACACCATCTTATCATGCAGGTGGCTTTGTATTCCAATTACACATACCATTCTCACGGAAAGATTCTTCTCACATAATTATTTTCGTCTTCTGTTGCCAATAAAATTATCTCTTTCTCAGTAGCTCATTCTCAGAAAGCCTCTAACTAGGCCTCAATAACCATTAACCCAATGTGGCCTCAGCTGAAGTAAGTCAGGATTGCTCACAGCCTGTATATTTCTGAACTGTTTCCCCAACAGACGGGCGTCTCTCAATGTCCTCCGTCCTTTTGCGGCGGCGTCTGCCTTGTCATTGCCGATCTGGAAGAACCCTTTAAATGGGCTGTGGCTGTTGACATGAATGACTGATATAGTGCCTTCTTGGGAAAGAAGCGCTTCTTCTAGCATTAGAGCTACTGTAGATGTTGACACGCTGGGCCCAGACATGGCCAGGCAAAGTTTGGCCACAAACATCGAATCAGTTACTATGTTGAGATGTTCTGTTGGGAACAGTCCGCACTCTAGTGCTACGGCCGACGCTTCTAGCTGTTGGACTGAGAGAGCAAGATGGCTCATTTTAACGCAGTGCCATTCTCCTCCCGATTGCCATACTGCCGCCGCAGTTGAGGTCACTGAGGACGCGTCTGTGAAGACCGTTGGTCCCGGTTGAGGCCGGTCCTTGATCTTCTGCAGGAGGTCCATGTCAACAATTGCCAGCATTTGGGTCCAGGGGGGCTTTGATGCATATCGAACTTCTCCTCCAAATCCAAGGAGGGCTGTGGCTTGATGCTCTGACATCGCCACTGATTGTGCTGGGAGGTGTTTGCGGAAGGGTAGGTATATCCTGGCAGGTTCGATGCCTAGGTGTCTTAGGGCGAATTTCCTGCCTTTCATGATGAGGCTACCAAGGCATTCAAGTCCTGGAGAGAACGCACGTGATGGTTTTCCTAGGACTATCCATTGTACTGGTTTGGCTGTTTCGGGAGAGCCCTGGGCCAGGGCTCCTACTCCCCCTCCTTTCAAGTGATATGTTTGGGTTCCACCTGGCGAGCGTGCTTGAGGACATCTGTTGCTCGATGAAATTGAGAGAGCTCATTGCTTCTGGTGTCAAAGTTTTCTGCTCCCACGGGTTCTTTCCTTTTAAAAGATCGTACAGGGGGGCCATGATTTCAGGAGGGATCAGGATTATGTTACGGAGCCATTGCAGGGACCCCACTAATTGCTGCATATCGTGGATTGTCTTGACGTTCCGACGGATCTTCATCTGCGGGGGGGTAACATAGGTGTTTGTGATTTCCACTCCCAAGAAGCTTACACACGGTCCTCTTTTAATTTTTGCACTCGCCATTTCGAACCCATGTGCTTTCAAAGTGTTTGAAATTGTTGACACCAGCTGGTCTACTTGGCTTTCTGATGGTGCAGCGATCAAGATACCATCCATGTATTGGATGATAGTCGCAGACGGGTCAGTGAGTCGGATCGGTGCTAATGCTCGATCCACTGTGATCTGGCAGATGGTGGGTGAGTTTATCATTCCTTGGGGCAGCACTTTTCACTGGAAGCGTAGGTTTGGGCGTTGGATGCTTGGAAGTATGACAGAAAAAGCAAACTGGTCCTTGGCCTCTTAATGCAGGGATATTGAAAAGAAACAGTCTTTAATATCAAGGACAGCACAAGGTTGTCCTTCTGGTATCATAGAGTTCATAGGCAGCAGCGTTTGGACAGGACCCATTGGTTGGATTATTTTGTTTACTTCACGCAGGTCATGAAGGAGGCGAAACCCCTCACCAGTTCGTTTGGGTATTACAAAAACTGGGGTGTTCCATGGACTAGTGTAAGGCTCTATTTGACCTCGCTGTAGTTCGCGGTCTACTAGCTCAAGAAGAGCATCCATTCGAGGCTTTGATAGGGGCCACTGCTCGACCCACACTGGGTTGGATGATTTCCATGTCAGTTTGATTGGTAGGAGCGGGTGTGCGGCAGTGGCCCTTAGGGTAAATTTGTCACCCTGGCTTTTAATAGGGCTAGGGCATCCCTTCCCAGCAAGGGTGGAACTCCTGACATGACATACGGGAAGAGGGTGATGGTTTTCTCTGGTCCCTTTTCAGTGTGAAGCGTGATCGCTACCAATTGAGCACTCTTCCGAGCTCGGGTTACTCCCCCAACTCCACCCACCATAGGTGCATCTTCCAGTTTCCAGCATGGGGGCCAAATTGCCTCAGGAAAAACTGTAACATCTGCTCCTGTGTCAATTTAAAAGGGGACGCTAATGATGGTGCTATTTGAGGTATTATAGAGGGAGCAGATCCCCCATACCACTGGTGAGTTATCGCACCTTACTGCCAGGGCCACCCTGGGGTCTCGCCCCCAAGGGGCGGTTCCAGCTGTCCCTGAAGCGTGGGCAGATCCGGTTGGACTGCTGGTTGGGCCATATAGTTGGTTGTTGCTCGGGGGGGCGGCAGGTTTGAGAGTGCCTTGTCCCATCCAGGGTTGATGTAGTTGGGCCGCCTCATATCCCAAGTGGGAGAGGGCTGTGTGCGGCCCGGGTGCCCTCTCCCCATCCCGTTTCCCTGCTTTATAGATCTGCAGTCCTTAGCGAAATGCCCTTTTGTGGTATACATGTGGAAATGAAAATATAAAATATGTCTCTCGGACCAGTTTTTTTCCTTTGGCTAGTAAATTACCATATGTTTATCTCAAGGAATGCCTGACAGACAGCTGGTCGCCCAAACCTAGCAGGGTTCCAGGACACAAAGATAAGAAATGACTCATCCCAGGAAGCCTGGAGATATGTATGTATCAGGGCCATCTTGAATGAAGTGACCCCCCCCTTTCTTTTGGGGGATAAATAACCCTAGGAGAAGACGGGAAGCGTGAGCGCTTTTTCGGCTCGACGTCTCCTCAGCTTGTCACCCCGACTTCCAGCTTCACCCCGATTTCCAGCGACTCAACAGCGAAACCCAGGAGCAACCCTCCAGCCTGAGGAACCAGGCCCTGCGCCGGACGGTGACATTTTCTCTCTTTTGTTTCTCCTTTGTTACTCTTAACAACCATCGATTGAGGTGGTTACTTTATACAAAAGGTCTTATTGCTAGTATAACCGGCTTTCCCTATTTAGAAATAAACTTTGTAACTAATTTTAAATCCAGCAGTCTGGTTACTGGTCAATTCAAGCGTCGTCTCTGAGTCAGTGGCTGAATTTTCCTCGCAATCAAAATATAAATAATAACTTGGATCGTAACATTTTTATTGGTGTCACGGACAGGATACAATCGAGGAATAATTTCAGAGCCTGCTCTTAGATTGACACCTGAATTGCAAAACTAACTCTTAAAGAAATTTAAAACAACTTAAAGTCAAGGTAAAACAAATGGAGACTATCGCTTGTTCTGTTAAGCCTAGCAAAGGTAAAAGCCAGACTGTTACTCTCTATAAGGAGGAAGAATTCCGTGAATATGCTCATGTTCGTCCTTTTTGGGACCACCTAACGGCTCATAATTATATCCCGAAGGATGGTCTCTATGGTTTAATTTACACTAATTATAAGAAGGGTGACTTTACCGCCCTTGCTAAACCTGTAATATTGTTAGACATTCCTTCTGCTCTGGACAAAGTCCGTAAAAAAAACGGGAAAAAATATGGGGTAGACCTTTTTAATGCACGTTACTACTTTATCCTGGCTGCTATAATTTGGCAGGAGAAAGAAGAAATGCACCAAAGATTGGAAAATCTTGAAAGTGACATGTTTGTAGAATTCGGTGACCTCCTAGGAAATATTGAGGAAGCTGAGCCAAATTCTGAAGTCTGTACTGACCCTGGCCCAATGCTGGAAGGCACTACATCTGCATCCGAATATATATCGGACGATTGGGAACATATACCTCCTGAAAAACCCCGCAGAAAAACTGTGCGCTTTGCACCTAGAAAAAGGGGCAGACCTTCCATTTTAAAATCAAAGCCACAGCTGAAAGTTGCCGACACGCAAACAGCCACTCCCCCTCAGGCTGTCAATCCGCCCGAGGGAGAAATAGCTGAACTGCATCGATGGGTCAGCACATTTATAAAAACTGGGGCTAAAAAAATTGATAAATTGGAGGAAAAATTTCAGCAGCTCATGAGCGAGAAATCCTCTACTCGATCTTCTTCCTGTCCTGATTCTTCTGATTCTTCAGAAGAGGACGATATGCCTGTAACCCATATGCCTGTAACCCATAAGCGTCTCCGTCCTGTAATCAGGACGGAGCATACACAAGAATTAGATTCAGGGAGAGAAATGGTAACCCATAAAGAATTCACCTACTCTTCTCTGGAACTGAGCCAATTAAAAAGACAATTTGGTAGATTGCCCCTGGAAACTGATATAGACTTTGTGGTAAGAGTTTCATCTTCGGGTGGTGACCACATTTTATTATCAGAAAAGGAAGCCTCTGGTCACTGGGGTCCTGGAGTTATGTTAATTACTGGTAACTCCAGAGCACCCTGGTCCCTGACCCAACGAGCTGCCTATAATATGGGCTTCAATGATCCCATAACAAGAGGAGAACCCCATGTTTTAAGAGGGGGCCTCACCCAGCTGCTGGATAATGTGCATAAAGCCAGTGTAATTCAACTGATTTACGACCACGCTCTGGTGATTAACCAGGAAAGCCCACTGATGCTAAAGGTGAAGCCTGAGAAGATGGATGTTCTCATCAGAGGGCTACCTACACAATTGCAAAATCTAGCCCTGCAGATCAAGGCTAGAATCGAAAATTCAAATAAAAATTCGCTACTAGGCTCAGACTATACATGGTCCGACCTACTAACTGAACTAACAGAATTTGGATGTAAATATGTGGCACCCGAAACTGAGTCTGCATCTCTAAGGATTCTTCAAACCCCAGAAAATCATAATTATAACCAAAAATTGACATATGCCGCTGCGGCTGCCAGACCTCCCCAAATTCCTCCCCAGCAGCAGGAGGAATCACGGGGTGACTGGACAGTTGTAAATAGAGGAGGCAGACGAAGAAATAACAATTACAGAAATAATAATAATAATAATAATAATAATAATAATAATAATAATAATAATAATAATAATACTCCACGTCCAAATAGGCCCACTCGAGACAGAAATAATTCACCACCAAGTGAATTGGGACCTTTTGCAAAGCTTAAAGAGGAAGCTAAACGAAAAGGCATCCCTCCTTCACTTTTGAGTCACAACTTTACCTATGGCCATCTAAAAACTTTGGTAGAAGAATGGCCTGCCAGGTCACATTCAGGGGAAAGGTCTGGAAACTCCCATAATCCAGGAAACTAAAAAGCCCTCTCTCTGCTACTAAAAAGAAAGCAAAAAGAGAGAGGAGACAGACCCTGACCCCAGCTCAGTGAATTTTAACCCCCTGAATGAACCTGGGGAAATTCTCCCTACAAATCAAAATGACTGCTCTGAAAATTATGAAAAATCAAATCCTAAAATATCAAGTCCTCCAAAAGACTGGCAAAATGTGCTAAGATTGGTCTTGAATAAAAATGGGGATTTGGAACTTACATGTGCTGTTGGACCGAAGTGCTACCCTGTCACTTTTGTAGTGGACACAGGGGCACAGATCTCCACGTTAAAATCTGATGTAGCCAAAAAATGTGGTATTAATTCTTCTCTCAAACCAATATTTGTTAGTGGTGCTTTGGACACTCCTGTGTTGCAGAAAACCGCTAAAGTCTCCCTTAAACTACCAGGAGACGAAGAGTTAATCCGAACCCAAATGATTGTGGACAATATTCCGTACAATTTGTTAGGAATGGATGTATTGATTGGCAGATCGTGGAGAGATGAAAACGGTCGTCTTTGGAATTTTGGCACCCCCAGTCTTAAAGTTAGACTGCTAACAGCTGCCCCTCGCCTCCCCCAGAGCAAAATCACGAATATTAAGCAATATCCTATTCCCTTGGCAGCTAGAGAAGGTATCAGGGATGTAATTTCTGACTTGAAACAGAAAAATATAATTGTGCCTTGCCATTCACCTTATAATTCCCCGATTTGGCCCATTAGAAAACCAAATGGGAAATGGAGAATGACGGTAAACTAAATTCTTAACACTGAAAAATTAACTGCAGCCGTCCCAAACATTGCAGATCTGGTGCTAGAAATCCAGGAAGCAGCACACCCAGTACTTGCATCTCTGGATGTAAAAGATATGTTTTTCCAAATTCCAATTGACCCTGAAGATCAAAAATACTTTGCTTTTACCTGGAATGGAATACAATATACATTTACCAGGCTGCCTCAGGGCTATAAACATTCTCCCACGCTGGCTCACCATGCTCTGGCGCAGGAACTGGAAAATATCACCGAAATAAAAAATAACCCAGATGTGAAGATTTACCAGTACATTGATGATGTACTGATAGGTGGTAAAACTGAGCAAGCTGTGAGAACAGTTTATGATGCCATAATTGGGCACTTAACAAACTTACAAATTGAAATACCTGAGGAAAAAAGGCAGCCTCCCTCCCAGGAAACGAAATAGCTAGGTATTACATGGAAGGGTGGGACATGGAATATTCCACGGGATACTCTGTCTCACTTGGGAGAAATAAAAGCACCCACAAATAAAAAGGAATTGCAGGAAATTATGGGGACTTTGCAATATTGGCGAAAGCACATACCAGACTTGTCAATAATTGCCAGGCCTCTATATGACCTGCTTAAAAAGCATCGCCTATGGGAGTGGAATCATTCCCATGAAGAGATGTTAAAATTTCTATTACTAGAGGCAAAAACCTTTCAAACTCTGGGACCTCTCCACCCTTCAGACCCAATAGTAATTGAATGGGGCTTTTCCCCTTGCGCCTTTTCTTACCACTTTTGGCAACGAGGCCCGGCAGGACCCCCCAGACCTATATCGTTTTATTCGCAGTCATTAAAAGTCTCTGAAAAGCGCTATTCAATTCTAGAAAAGGCTTTGCTTACAGTCAGCACGGCGCTGAAAGAGATAAGCAAGATTATTCGAAAACAACAGGTAATCCTGCAGGGACCCTTTAAAGTGCTTAAGCAGGTCTTATCTGGCCAACCGCCCCCTGATGGTATCTCTCAGAAAGGTACTATCAGGAAATGGTACAGTCAGATTGAATATTATGCTGAGCTGTTTCAAATTACAGAGGGACCTGATAAACAGTTGAAAATTCAGGAACCCCTCAACTCCACAAATGAAAAAGATTTAATTCTGAAAACGCCTAGCCCCATGTCACGGTTTAACACTGACCCGGCAATTAAACCACCTTTATCCTGGTCCAAACCAGGACACCCCATTAAGGAAGCCCCAGAATTTGAAAGCAGTATGCATAATGCCTGGTTCACTGATGCTTCTTCCAGAAGACAGGGGAAAACATGGTTTTTTAAATCAGCTGCAATTAAGCCCTCCACAGGAGAACAAATAATTAACCAAGATGAAGGAAGTGCACAAGTAGGTGAACTGAATGCTGTTTTGAATGTATTTGTAAAAGAAAAAGCCACTACAGAACCTGTATATATCTATACAGACTCTTTTGCTGTATTTAAAGGCTGTGTTGAATGGGTAACTTTCTGGGAGATTAATAACTAAGAAATTAATCGTGTACCAGTATGGCATACAGAAAAATGGAAGGAAATCCTAGAAATTGCTAAACAAAATCCCAATTTTCATGTAGGATGGGTACCATCTCACCAATCCGATTTGAAAAATGAAGCAAGCAAATATAATAACCTAGTTGATGAATTGGCAAGAATTAATGTAATTGAAATCAGAGATGCTCTTAATCAAGGTGAAGTCCAAGAATGGGGAAAATTATTAGAATGGCTTCATTGCAAAAGGGGTCATTCTGGTATCTTTGATTTGTATAAAGAAGCACAATCACGTGGATGGTCTGTGACACGTGAGCAATGTAAAACAATTATTTCTGCTTGTGATTTGTGTAAAATTCGGTTGGGAGAACATCCTTTAACAGCTGACCATTTACATCTCAGAGATGGTAAAACATTATGGTCAACTTGGCAAATAGATTATATAGGACCCTTCCGGAGGTCGGGAAACAAACAATATGTTATTGTGATGGTGGAAGTGATATCTGGGTTAACATGTGCTGAAGCTTGTGCAAAAGCAAATGGGGAAAATACTGTTTCTTTCCTGAAGAAGGTTTTTGGAATTTTGCCTAAACCTACCAGTATTCAGTCTGATAATGGTACTCATTTCACTTCCCACTTGGTCCAGCAATGGGCAAAAAGTGAAAATATTAACTGGACTTTTCATATTCCTTACTATCCACAGGCTAATGGAATTGTAGAAAGGACTAATGGGTTGATAAAAAAACTCATTAGGCCTCAAGAAAGTAATTGGCATGACAGACTTAACCATGCCATTGCCACGGTTAATAATCGGTGGGGTGTAAACGGCTGCCCCCGCCTGACGGCATTCTTTCCCTTGTCGCCTACTCAAGACAACAGCGCTGAGAAGTCGCCTCCCAGGAACTTCAGGCGACGCCTCTTGCCTGGGCAAACTGCTTATGTGAATTTACCTAACATTGGTAATATTAAGTTAATTTTGCAGACTCCCCTGAATTCGAATACATGGATGGCAGCTGACATGAATGACAAACAACACAAGATTAGCACAAACTGGATAATCTGTGTGGAATAATATTTAAACTATCTTTTACCCTGTATGCTATAATCCAATGTTTGGTTTGGTTTTTTTTTGTTTTAGATCCTTTTGGGTCCTTTGTGTACTTAGGTTTTGTGTATTGGGACTGAATGCGGGTGAATTACTGTGACTGCAGATATCAGTAATCCCAGGACATCAAAATAAAATGACCCCGGTGTACAGCTTCAGAATTGGCTACTCTGAACCTGGCACTGGAAGAAATTGCTTACTGCTGGCTGGGAGGCTAGCCACCTCTTTAGCCTAGGTACAGTAATTTATAACATCAGGATTTCCTCCATGCTTGTTCCTGGATTGCAGTTATCTGTTGTACATTTTATTGGTGACATCATTTGTATGTGTCTGACATGTGCCTATGTTTTTGTATTTGTGTAAAATGTACTTATGTTATGTACTTCTAATTATTGCATTGTATTATATACTCTAATTATTGTAATCCCTATATTTATTATTACTATTACTATTGTTATTATTAGCTCTCATATATAATCGACATTTTTATTTTCTGATTTACTTGCTGAGATTCTGTAACCGTCAATATTTTACCTTTCTTTCTATACATTTGTATGTGTCCCTACCTGATACAATTGGTTTGGACAAGCATATACTTCACTTGTATTAAGTTGTTTCTTTATAACCTTGTCCTGGTTTGGACCAGGATAAAGGTGATTTTCTGTCTTGTACTTTTGCTTTTAGCTAAGTCTCTTGTAAGTAGTTGCACTTGCTGAAATTAACAGCAAGTTTCTCAGACAGTGTGTGCTTCTAGGATTGATAACACTTGATGTTTATAGTTACTGCTAGAGACTGGTATGCAGAGCCAAGGACACTGCTCAGCTCTGAGGAAAACATTTTACCATCCAGGAGGACAAAGAGGTCCCACCTGAGCCCTCCTTTGGGGAGGAACAGACAAGATAGATGCCAGAATTGACCAAACAGAGTATTCCATCCCATATACGTCACACTCAGTATAAATTTGAGGCATCACGAGGGCCGAGCCAGATCCTTTCCGGATTTCCAGATTTCCAGACTTCTGGATTTCCTGATTGCCCTTCCTCCCTTCCTTCACCCGGCATCCTGGAAAGATCCCGTCCATTCATCTGCCTGTGGTCCTGATCCGTGCCAGCCCATATCTATGTGTGTTCCTGCCTCCGGTTCCTGACTGCTGCCGACTCCAGGAGTCCAGCCTGGACTTTCCCAGGGCTGCCCTGCAGCCTCGGTGGTGACGTGAGAGTAACTGGGGGAGAGGGGGGAGGAATGTGGTTTCCATTTTCCTGTATATTTGTATATATTTAGTAATTTTTCCTATTTATCATTACTGTTCATTAAAGTTGTGTAGTTTAGTTTCCAACCCATAAGTCTCTTTCCCTTATTCTCTCTCCTTTCTTTATCAAGGAGAGAGAGATTAATAGAGAGCGTCTGTTATTCGGTTTAATTGCCGGGCCAGTGTTAAACCGTGACAAACCTTAACTATGTGCCCTCCGCTACCTTGTAGCCGATAAATGTCAGGTTGGTTTTATTTTATATATATACATATATATATATCAATGTGTTTATCCCAAAACGCACTCCCCTAGCCTCAAAACCCACGGGATGAGGTGGCATAAGGTGGTGAAATATGTATGTGTGGTTTCTCCTACAGTTTACTCCCCGCAAACACACGTTAACAAAATTCTGGCTTTTGAGCTAGACAAACGTGCGGTGGAAAAGGAACTGTGCTAGGCATGGTGGGATTCTTGGTTGTCCACTAAAGGAAACCTCGGAGATAGAATCGGCCTGCTGGACAGCACAGATTATAAAAAAAAACCACATGACATAACCACGCCAAATGGGATGTGTATATATAGGGATGTGTATATATATATATACACATATATAAAAAATCATATATAGAAATAATAACTGACCCAAGAGACACGGGGTGAAATGTGGTATACATGTGGAACTGAAAATATAAAATATGTCTCTCGGACCAGTTTTTTTTCCTTCAGCTAGTAAATTACCATATGTTTATCTCAAGGAATGCCTGACAGACACCTGGTCGCCCAAACCTAGCAGGGTTCCAGGACACAAAGATAAGAAATGACTCATCCCAGGAAGCCTGGAGATATGTATGTATCAGGGCCATCTTGAATGAAGTGACCCCCCCTTTCTTTTGGGGGATAAATAACCCTAGGAGAAGACGGGAAGCGTGAGCTCTTTTTTGGCTCGACGTGTCCTCAGCTTGTCACCCCGACTTCCAGCTTCACCCTGATTTCCAGCTACGGAAAGACAGAGCAGCGACTCAACAGTGAAACCCAGGAGCAACCCTCCAGCCCGAGGAACCAGGCCCTGCGCCGGACGGTGATATTTTCTCTCTTTTGTTTCTCCTTTGTTACTCTTAACAACCATCGATTGAGGTGGTTACTTTATACAAAAGGTCTTATTGCTAGTATAACCGGCTTTCCCTATTTAGAAATAAACTTTGTAACTAATTTTAAATCCAGCAGTCTGGTTACTGGTCAATTCAAGCGTCGTCTCTGAGTCAGTGGCTGAATTTTCCTCGCAATCAAAATATAAATAATAACTCGGATCGTAACACCTTTCTTTCCACAGACCCAGCACGGTCCCCTGCATTGCTTCTGGCGTGGATTAGATGCTGGTGGTTGGTTCACCAGTTGGGGGCAGTTTGCCACCACATAGCCCGCTTGGCCACACTTAAAACATGCCATCACATCAGCTATTGCAGTGCGAACAGCTACCTGAATCGGGGCTAGGTGCTCTTCCTTCATGACATGTTTAATCATGTCAGCAGTACTTGACTCCGCTGGCAGTGATTGAAGGATTTCCTTGTTTTTTAAGTTAAACTGCTGACGGAAGCAGTCTGCAACGACCGGGCCTCTTGCATCCGCAGGAAGGGACAAAGAGTCCATGGCCGCCTGCAGACGGTCCGCAAACTGTGTAAAGCTCTCACTTTCATTCTGTTTTATTGTGGTCCATGGTGATGGCTTGGCTACAACCCTACAGGTAGTACGAATAGCCTCTCTAGCTGCACGGGTGGTTGTCATAATTTCATGGGGTTGCATACCTTGGGCTTGTGCTTGGGGGGTAATCATTGATGGGTCTCTACCCATCAATCGCTGCAGGCTGGAGCCATGCAGTGGGTGATCTGCCCCGACTGCTCGGGCTAGTTGCTTTGCACAGTTATCTTCCCATTCTTCCCTGAAAAAGATCATGCCTGCCCCATCAAAAATTAGTCTGATAGCTTGTTTTATATCAAATGGGAGCATGTCATCTCCCCCAAAAAGCCCATCTATGAGGGTGGTAACCATGGCAGAATTAAGTCCCTTATCCACAATTGCTTTAACAATTGCCTGTATATCCTTTTACAGGGGTATACACCCTTCGTGTCTCATCACCTTCTCCTGTCACCCTAACCGGGAATGCTAATGCTGCTGAAGGGGCCCAATCTGCGCATGCAATGTTTATTTTCCTCCAGTCCAAAACGGGAATATCCTCCTGCGATCCCCCTTTGCTACGACCGAGGGTGTGTCGGGTCCCAATCCCTACCTTACTATCATCTGAGTCTGAGTCTGCCCGGGGCCACTCGTCCCCAGAACTGTCCGACTCGGGATCGGAGCTCGACTGACTGGCTACTACCGGGCTCCGATGTTTTTTCTTCCAGGTCTGGTCCCGCCTACTTTCCTTTTTGGGGCTCCGACCCCTCCCACCTCCTTTGTGGGCGGGCAGTTCCCTCCCCTTCTGCTCGCCCAATGGCCTGCCTGGGGAGGAGTTTGCCCTACAAGGACATATTTGTGGGCGGACCTAACCGTTCTTTTATAAGGGCATAGAACCGGATAGATGCTCTGATTGG
The DNA here is from genome assembly GCA_023079485.1 of Archilochus colubris. Lineage (NCBI taxonomy): Eukaryota > Metazoa > Chordata > Aves > Apodiformes > Trochilidae > Archilochus > Archilochus colubris. Next base: position 24,845,340 of record CM041114.1, on the reverse strand, counting down.
TTCCTGCTGCCTGGTTCGTGTTTCCCCCTGCCCGGCTTGCGGTTCCCGCTGCCTGGCTCGCGGTTCCACCCCCTTCTTGATTATCCGCACCACCCCCCTTCTCCTTTTCACTCGGCGCGCTCGGCGCAGTGCAGGGAGCAGAGCAGAGCGGGCTGAGGCTGAGCAGGTCCGGGCCACCTCCCACCTCCTTTTCGCTCTCCCCGCCTTCCCGTCCGCGCACGCCCATCAGTTCCGGTGCTCCCCCCTCGTTTCCGGCAGGGGCGTTTTCGCCCCGCCCTCCCTCTTTTGGATCAGCGCCATCTTGAGGCGCATAGGGAGGAAGTCAAACGTCATCAGATTTTGATTTTTCCGCGGCAGCCCTGGCTTCCTCTGCTAGCTTGCCCCAGATGGATTCTGTTTGGTTTTGCTCTTCCGCGAGCGGAATAGGGTTTGGAGGCTGGGGGGGGGTGTTTCCCTCGTGCAGGTCCGCCTTGGGACCGTCATCGGTTAGGGGTAAGGTCTCCGTGGCTGCACCTACCCCGATTTTCGGGACGATTAATAAACAGTCCCTTGCCTTCCTCCATGTCTCCTGCTCCTGTAGGGCTTTTTTTAAGGCGCCCACGACCTTCCCCCATGCCGTGAGGGGTTTTCCCATGCCTGAGGACATGGTCTCCTCAGCTAACGCATTAGTTCATTTACTCCACACCTCTGGGTGGAGGATATCCACCGGCTGGTCAATGACCCCAATCTCTAACAGCCTCGCAACTGCGAGGGTAAAATCTTTGGGCTTACAATCAATTCCCCACTGTCTATGCACCTCAGATATGACCTTTACAAGGGCTTCCATCCTCCTTGTCGGTCCGGGAGCGTCCTCCCCGCCGGGCTGGATCCTGCCGCTTTGGCTGCCGTTCACCCGAATCCAGGCGAATTTCCCGAACCTGAAACCGATTCCGACCTCAATTTTTTCCCGGGTTTCGGCACCAGTTTGTTGCCTCCAGCGAGGCGTGGCGACCTGGTTCGGAGATAACATGGCGACCACTCTCGGGTCGCTCGGGCCATCAGCTCACAGATATCAATATGATGGATGGCAAATGGCGTTTATTGTTTAGGTTACACCGCATTTTATAGCCTAGGTCATCGTCACTTCCGCCTGCTTGCGTCAGGGACCCGTACCTGTTGGTTGTTAGGAGGGAGGCCCTATCTTATCTTTCTGTACAGCACAATATCTTCCGGCCACCAAACCTTAACTACCAAAAACAAGCCCCACCTCTCAGACTCTTCCTCCACTTCCATGTTTATTTCGAACTCTCTGTCCAGATGTACTTTGAGAGCGCAGCTCAGCTCTTTCTTCTCTTTCTTTCTATCACTCTCACACTCTCAGAAAAAGCAGATGACACACAGGGCACAGGACCTGCACCTCACCTTCTCCCCACAGCAGCTGCTCTACACCTCCACCCCTCAGTCAACTTCCACAGAAAGCCAAGGGACCCAACTTTAAGGTTAAAAAGCACAACTTGGCTTACAGATGTTGAGGATGGGATTTCACATTTTCTACCTGAGCTGCATAATAGGTGCAAATGTTGTTCCCCAAGGATTCTGCTCCTGTGAGTGAACTTGGGAAGCTTCCTCCTAAACTTGAACTTAGAGAAAGAGTGTTCCCAGAATGTCCCAGTTCAACCAGATACTGCTCCGCACTGACATCCAGACCTTCACTGATGGAAGGGGAAAGAACAAGCTTCCCACAAAGCTTTCTTTTGGCTTTTCCTTGGTTTTCCTCAGCTCTGAAAAAATTCAGACACGTACCAAGAGTTATCTTTGGGGGTCACTTTGGCCCAGTTACACCCTTCCCCTGCCTCCAGGTCTTTGATTATTATTCAACTTGTGAAAGTTGAAGGGAGTAGGAGTCACCAAATCCTGAACAGCATTAGAGCTGAGATTTTTTGGAGGATTTCTCAACAGTCACATTTCCCACAAGGAGCAGCAACCAACACTTAAGACTTCTCAGCATGAGAGCTTCAAATCTGTGAATGCTCTGTGCTTACACAGCTTTTTCCAAAAGGCAGAGAACACCTGCACAACAACACCCTTTGCCATGGGAAGTTCAAACCATAACCCTCAAATGGAAGGCAAAAATAAATAGTCACTTTCTTCCTTCATAGAATTAAATTCTGTTCTCTGTAGGGCACCTCCTTATTCAAACAGTACAAGACATAAAATTCATGATTTTTTTGGGGTTTTTTTTTGCCACCCAATGAATAAAAGGAGGAGATTATTAGAGACTGGCAAAAAGGCTGACTGGTAAAGTACAATTAATTAAAAAAACCAAACATTAATTCCACGATTAGTGGTGTTAGTCTTGGAATGCTCAAGAGATATTAAGACAGAGGGAGGGTTAAAGGAACCTTCCTCACAAATATGCCATCTCAGGCTTACAGATGTAATGCTGACCAGATGCAAAAGAGGAACCCCAGCAGGAAAACACAGGAGGAAAAAAGGAAACTCTTATTACCACTCCAAAAAGCCTGTACCTACCTTTCCAGTTCATTTTGTAACCATCTTCTCTTTTTCACTTCCTCCAGATACAGCTTTTCCTATTTTTCTTTTAGGACAATGCTTTGCCTCAGGGTGTATTTCTCACTCTCCAATTCCTGTTTCAAGTCTCCCATTCTGCTGAGCAGCAGCTTTCTCTCTGCTTCGTGGTCATGGGCTCTGATTTCTTCCACTCTGTCCTGGGGTTGGTTGTCGTGCCATTCTTGAACCAGGTCGCCACGCCTCGCTGGAGGCAAGAGAAGCTGCCTGCTCCTGAAGCAGGTAACACACTTTTACCAACCACAAACTAAAAAGGGAACCTTTTTTTTTGCAACCTGCCCAGTGTCAGGGGCACAGATTTACTCCTTGAGGCACCTGTGCATCCTCCAGCAACCAAGGCAGAACCCCAGAGCTACCACGGGCAAGAATTCTTTTTCTTTAGAAAGAATCCCTCCCTCTCAGCACTTATTTATCCAAGCTGCTAATGAAGGAACACTGTGGGACAGAAAAGGATAGAGAAAAAGATTCCTCAAAGAAGGAATTCCCCCACCCACCCTGCCACTTTGGTCTAGGGAAAGAATAACACAGAGAACACTTTCAGAAGCCCCTCTGCTCCTGGCCAGGATTTCAGAATCCCACAATTTGGAAAAGAGCTCTGGGATCACCGAGTCCAAACATCAACCCAGAAAAAAATAAAAATATTTTAAAGGCCCCACAGCAATTGGGAAAAAGGCAGCAGTTTATGAGCAGCTTACCAGGGGTGAGCCTTGCAGAAGGGTTTCAGTTCTACTGTTTTGCTGCACAACTGTGGCTGGCAGTCTGGCATTTTTAGCTTCAAGGCTTAAACAGAAACACAGCTTTTATTACAGGGAACCACCAGAGCACCAATTCTTAAAGAACAGCAGGGAAAGGACAAACAGAAGCACCTTCACCACCCCAGACAGCAGCAGCAGACACCTTGGTCCCCTGTGCCACTCTCTTACCACTGCATCCCTTTCTCCAGGGGTTGCATTGCAATAGTACTCCCAGAAGATGCCAACAGGAGGTCCTCCAGTCTCTGGAAACAATCTCTTTTTTCTCTTTCCTTATTCTCCAGAGCACTCGTCAAGTCACAAATTGAATGCTCATGCTGAAGATGTTCTTCCAACTCCTGCAGCTGTAAAAGAACAGCAAGATTACACAGCACTCAGCTGAAGAGCTCAGGGAAGGCCTCTGTCTGCACATACCCACTACCCAAAGAGCTGTCAGTACATTCCAAACCTTCCCTCTTCCTAGGAAATGAACACAAAACATGCTACTTTACCAAATCTTCTCCACTCTAAGCACTATCACTCACCCTCCCAGTCCTTTCAGACACTCTCTGTATCCCTTCGTTTGCTCCCCCCCTTGAAAATAGGAATTAAAAAGTCCATCCTTCTCCTGAAGGGACGTCACAGCCCCCTTGTATATCTATAGATATATCTATATTCATGAAGGGGAAGTTCCAGAAGCAATCAGAAATGGCAGCATGCTGATGGATGGAGTTAAACCCAGTGGTGGTCCCAGGGTGGTCCCCAGGGCTCTTCGACATCTTTATCAGTGATCTGGACGAGGGGATTGGGTGCAAATGACACCAAAGTGGGTGGGAGGCTTGATCTGATGAGGGCAGGAAAGCTCTGCTAGAGGGACCTGGGCTGTAGGAGATTTAACAAGGGCCAGGAAAAATATTTTCCCCAAAAGTGTTGTCAGGCACTGGAACCAGGGGCTGAGTCACAATCTCTACAGAGACTTCAAAGACGTGGGGATGTGGTGCTGAGGGACAGGACTGGGCTTAGCAGGGCTGAGGGAACACTAGGACTTCATTTGAAAGATCTTTTCTAACCAAAAGAGTTCTATGATTCTCTGTTACAAGTGGGGGAAGCACAGCGAGCAGAAAGAAGCCCAAATGCAGCATTATTGCAGACATTCTTTCTATATAAATGCAGACATAGTTTCTATATAAACACAGTCCATTATTTCTACTGTCCTTCAGAAATCAGATAAAACTTTCTGGGCCAAACCACATGGAATAAGTGACAGACACCTCAGTCTCTTTTGCAGGGTACTTGACCACATACAAACCTTGGACCATGTCAAAGACAAAGATACCAAGTGTCCTGGTTTGGGCCAGGATAAAGGGGATTTCTTGTCTTGTACTTTTGCTTTCAGCTCAGTCTCTTGGAAGTCATTGCACTTGCTGAAATTAACAGCAAGTTTCTCAGACAGTGTCTGCTTCTGGGACTGTTAAAACTTGATTTTTATAGTTACAGCAGAACCAAGGCCACTGTTAAGCTCTGAGGAACAGAAAACTCCAGAGGATGCCTGCCTTAATCCCACTGCAAAGAAAACTTTTTCAAACACTTCTTAATATGGCCAAACCCCCACATGTTTTGCAGAGGCAGAGAAAGCATCAGAAAGGTGACCAAAATTCAAGGCTTTTTCTCTTAAAAAGAAAAACCCACGTTTCATCCAACAGATCAGCATGTTACTGAAAAATCTCCCTTTTCACTTGAATATGCATTTTGCAGGGGAAAAGGTGCTTTTGACTGCATTGTTTGTCTGCACAGCGCAACAGGAAGAACAATGGCAAAAAAACTGAAGGAAACCAGCTGGAAACAAAGCAGCAAAAGAAAAAATATCCAACATCATGACAAGAATTTTACACCATAAGAAGACTGGTTCCAGCTTCACTTCAGACTCACTCTTCCTCTACAGGACTCTCCCTTCATTATCCATTTACTGTTTTTTTCACCACAGTTTTTAGAAAAAGGAAAGATTCTGAATTAAGGGCCACAAATACACCACTCTTGTTATTCCAAGGTGAATGATCTCTCACTCAGACTGTGGAAAATGGGACTTCAGCTTTTCCTGGTGGCCGAGGAACATTTGTAGATAGAATCATAGAACCATAGAATTGGCTGGGTTTGAAGGGACCTCAGAGATCATCGAGTCCAACCCTTGAACCACTGTTGCGGTTGCTAGACTATTGCACTCAGTGCCACATCCAGTCTCTTTTTAAATATCTCCAGGGACGGAGAATCCACTACTTCCCTGGGCAGCCCATTCCAATGCCGGATCACTCTTTCCGTAAAGAAATTCTTTCTAATATCTAACCTAAATTTCCCCTGGCACAACTTAAGACCATGCCCTCTTGTCTTGTTGAAAGTCGTCTGGCAAAAGAGACCAACGTCCACCTGGCTACACCCTCCTTTCAGGTAGTTGTAGAGAGCGATGAGGTCTCCCCTGAGCCTCCTCTTCTCCAGGCTGAACAGCCCCAGCTCTCTCAGCCTCTCCTCATAGGGTCTGTGCTTGAGTCCCTTCACCAGCCTGGTTGCCCTCCTCTGGACCCGCTCCAGAACCTTGATATCCTTCCTGAACTGAGGGGCCCAGAACTGGACACAGTACTCGAGGTGTGGCCTCACCAGGGCTGAGTATAGGGGCAGAATCACTTCCTTGGACCTGCTGGCGACGCTGTTCTGGATACAGGCCAGGATGCCATTGGCTTTCTTGGCCACCTGGGCACACTGCTGGCTCATGTTCAGCTTCCTGTCAATCCAGACTCCCAGGTCCCTTTCTGCCTGGCTGCTCTCCAGCCACTCTGTCCCCAGCCTGTAGCGCTGCATGGGGTTGTTGTGGCCAAAGTGCAGGACCCGGCACTTGGCCATGTTAAACCTCATCCCGTTGGAATCAGCCCAACTCTTCAGTCTGTCCAGGTCCCTCTGCAGAGCCCTCCTGCCTTCTAGTTGATCAACACTCCCCCCCAGCTTAGTGTCGTCTGCGAATTTGCTGATGATGGACTCAATCCCCTCATCTAAATCATCAATGAAGATATTGAACAGAACCGGGCCCAACACTGATCCCTGGGGGACACCACTAGTGACCGGCTGCCAACTGGATGCAACCCCATTCAGCACCACTCTCTGGGCCCGGCCCTCCAGCCAGTTCTTAACCCAGCACAGGGTGCTCCTGTCCAAGCCGTGGGCTGATAGTTTTTTCAGGAGGATGCTGTGGGAGACGGTGTCAAAGGCCTTGCTGAAGTCCAGGTAGACCACATCCACAGCCTTCCCCTCATCCACCAGTCAGGTCACCTGATCATAAAAGGAGATCAGGTTGGTCAGGCATGACCTGCCCTTCCTAAACCCATGCTGGCTGGGTCTGATCCCTTGCCCATCCTGCAGGTGCTGTGTGATTGCACTGAGGATGATCTGTTCCATGACCCTGCCAGGCACTGAGGTCAGGCTGACAGGCCTGTAGTTTCCCGGGTCCTCTTTCCGGCCCTTTTTGTGGATTGGCGTGACATTCGCCAACTTCCAATCATCTGGGATGTCCCCAGTGAGCCAGGACTGTTGGTAGATGATAGAGGCTTGGCAAGCTCTTCTGCCAGCTCCTTCATTACCCTTGGGTGGATCCCATCTGGTCCCATAGACTTGTGGGGATCCAAGCATCTCAGTAAGTCACTGACTGTGTCCTTCAGGATTACAGGGGGGCTGTTTAGATTCATGTCACTTTCCATGAGCTCCAGAAGCCATCCATCTTCAGGGTAACTTGTCTTTCTGCTGAAAACTGAGGTAAAGAAGGTATTAAATACCTCAGCCTTTTCTTCATCTTTGACAACTATATTCCCACCCGTGTCCAGTAAAGGATGGATGTTTTCCTTGCCCCTTCTTTTGCTGCTGATGTATCTGTAGAAGGACTTTTTGTTATCCTTCACAGAGGTGGCGAGATTCCGTTCACATTGTGCCTTTGTCTCTCTGATTTTCTTCTGACATGACTTAATATTCCTTAATTCCTCCTCAGTAGTTAGCCTTTTTTTCCATAATTGGTAGGCCCTCCTCTTAACCCTAATTTCTTTCAGAGTCTCCCAATTCAGCCAGGCCGGTCGTCTTCCCCGCCGGCTCGCCTTTCGGCACACTGGGACAGTCTGCTCCTGTGCTTTCAAAACTTGTTCCTTGAAGTACGACCATCCCTTCTGTACCCCTCTGTTTTCAAGGTCTGTTTCCCAGGGTATACTCTGAACAAGTCTTCTGAATAGGCCAAAATCTGCCCTCCGGAAGTCCAGCGTAGAGGTCTTATTGACGACCCTCCTTGCATCCCTGAATAGTGAAAACTTTATTATTTCATGGTCGCTAAGTCCCAGGCGTCCACCGACCACCACATTTCCCACCAGCTCCTCTCTGTTTGTGAAAAGAAGGTCAAGCGAGGCTCCATCCCTGGTGGGCTCATTTACTAACTGGAGCAGGAAATTATCCTCTATACACTCCAGGAATCTCCTAGACTGCTTCCTCTCTGTGGTGTGGAGTTCCCAGCAGATGTCTGGTAGATTAAAGTCGCCCACAAGAACAAGGGATGACGATTTGGAGACATCCGCCAGCTGCCTGTAGAATAATTCATCATCGTCATCATCTTGATTGGGTGGTCTGTAACAGACTCCCATCACGATATCAGACTTGTTGACCTTCCCCTTGATTCTGATCCACAGGCACTCCACCTTATTATTACAGACTTCAATTTCTACACTGTCAAGAGACTCCCTAACATATAGGGCTACCCCTCCACCTCTCCTACCCTGCCTGTCCCTTCTGAAGAGCCTATAGCCATCCATGGTAGCACTCCAGTCATGGGAGTCATCCCACCACATTTCCGTGATGGCGACTACATCATAGCTTTCCTGATGCACGATGGCTTCCAGCTCCTCTTGTTTGTTGCCCATGCTGCGTGCATTGGTGTACATGCACTTTAGCTGGGCTGCTGGTTTGTCTCGTACCTTGGGTAGACCACCCTTAGGCTCCTTTCTGGAGAGCCCAGTTTCAACCCCATCCCCCTTCAAACCTAGTTTAAAGCCCTCCTTATCAGCCTCTCCAACTTATACGCTAGAGTCCTTTTCCCCTTGTTAGTTAGGTGAAGCCCATCTGTTTTGAGTACACTAGGTAGTCTGGAAGTTGTCCCGTGGTCGAAAAACCCAAAGTTCCGCTGGTGGCACCAATCCCTTAGCCACCTATTGATCAGATTAGTTTTCCTAGTTCTCTCCTCATTCAGGTCTTCTATTGCTGGAACCGAGGCGAACACCACCTGTGCTCCTGACCCATCAACTAAACGACCCAGTGCCTTGAAGTCCTTTTTAATCACCTTTGTACTTTGTCCAGCAATGTCATCACTGCCAGCCTGGACTACCAACAGTGGATAATAATCTGAGGGCTGAATTAGTTGGGGGAGTCTCCTACTAATATCCCTCACCCGGGCACCGGGAAGGCAGCAGACCTCTCTGTGGGATGGGTCCGGTCGACATATAGGGCCCTTAGTTCCTCTCAGAAGGGAGTCACCAACTACAACTACCCTTCTTCTTTTCTTCGTGGCTGTAGTTGTAACCCGTCTGGTAGAGAGGGGGCGAGCAGGAGACCTTCCCGAGAGATCTTCCTCTTGTCTGGCCTCCGCCTCATTTTCTGAGTCCAGGGCCTCATATGTGTTCTTTAAGGGCACCTGGGGGGATGGTGGGGGTTGGGAGGGGATTCTTTCACCTTTCCGATGGGGTACCTGTTTCCATTCCCCCCTATCCACCTGGTCTGCAACTACTGTTTGATCGGAGGAGGGGCAGGGTTTCACTGACTCTTTTTGGATTTCTTTTGCAGTCGAAAGGGTGTGACTCCACCAGTCAATTTCCCTTTCACTGTCTCTAATACTTCTTAATCTCTCTACTTCCTCCTTAAGCTCTGCCACCATGCATAGGAGGTCATTCACCTGCTCGCATCTCACGCAGACACTGTCCTCAGATGCTAGCACTAGGCTCAAACACTCTGCGCAGCCAGAGGCTTGAACAGCTGCATCCATCTTAAGGGGTTCTGTCTGTGTGGACACACGTTTTGTTGTAACAGCTAAAGTTTTTCCTCTTTTGGATACCATGGCTCCTTCAAGAGAAGCGGGAGGTTGTTGTGACCTTTCTGCTTGCTCTGCCTGCACCAACTGCCTCGCTAACTGCCGCGTCACCTTCCTGTTTGCCTGCTCCTGTTCGCCACGCTCAGGGTCGCTGGCGCTCCCAGAAGCCGCTTAAATCCCTCCTGACGGTCTGGGTGCCGCCCCATTGCCAGCTGATTGGCCTCGCCGGAGACCCTTCAGTAGAAAGGGTGTGCAGCACGCTGCCGGTAGTCGTTTGAATCCTCCACTGGATTCAGCTGCTTAAATCCCTCCTGCCCGTCTGGGTGCCGCCCCATTGCCAGCTGATTGGCCTCGCCGGAGACCCTTCAGTAGAAAGGGTGTGAAGCACGCTGCCGGTAGTGCCTTCAGATAACACCACTGAAGGCACTACAGAGACTGGCATAAATTATCAGTATCAAGATGCTTGGGGGAAGCAAACACTGAACTCCTATACAAGGAACCTCCACCACTTGGAGATCAACACCTTTTTTATTATAAAACATCATTTAATATCCATAGAGAAAGAATTGCATCACTGTTTCCCAGCTCCTTTCTCTCACCAGTGATGTCTCTTGAAGCTGCCTTGGGCATTTTAGAGTCACCATTACAAACATGGTGCTTCACAATCCAGGCAGCTGGAGCTTTTTTCTCTTCACTTTTGCCTCCCTTCTCCTGCTTTACTTCCTCTACAGGTGACTCTTCCTAAAAGAGATCAAGAAAAAGAAGATATAAACGGGGAAGAAGGAAGCATCTTCTTTGCCTTTCACTGACTACTTGAAAAAGGCTTTTTTTATTGAAAAGAAAAATGGAAAATTTGTTGAGCTTTGATTTACAAGGCCTTCAGCTTTTCCATGGAAATCTGGAGGAGCAGAAAGGAATTCCTCCTGTCCTCAGTCTCAGCCCTGCTCCTGCACAGTCCCTGAGAAGCCCTTCCCCGCTTCAGCGCAGCTTCATTTCAGTCACAGTAAAATTCAGCTACGGTAAAATTCAGCTCTCAAAGTTTCAGAACTTTTACTTGCAAGGAACTCTCAGCATCACCAGACTCACTGCATAAATCAGTCTCTGCAGTATCCCTAAATTTCAAGCATCACAGCAGAAAAATGCATCATCACAAGCTCTTCTCCCTTGTGAGTGGAAGAGGAGAACAAGAAGAAGGACACAGCTTGGTCAAAACACATTTTCACCTCCTGCTGCTTTACCCCCTTACAACAGTATACCTTAGGGCAGACCATATTACCTAAGTCTTAAAGGGGTAAAAAAAACCCTTTTTTTTTGAGACCCCACAAAAAGAGGACCAGCTACGTAAAAAACAAACAAACAAAACAAAACCAAAAAACCACAACAAAACCCACTGTAGCTGCTTCAGTCTGCTTACTGATTACAGATGACACAATCATTTGATGGAAGCCCCATCAAGGTACACAGAGGAACAGAAAACGTCCCCTGAATTCTTTGAGACCACATCTTTAACACTGTACTTCTAGAGTCCATCGCAGGGAATTTAAAGCAGATGCTCAGAAGCCCATTAGACATGGAGAGACATAAAAATGGACTAAAACTCCTCCTATACAGAAACGGCTGGCACTGGCCAGAAGAAAACACTTGAAATGTTGAAAAGAAAACAGATCCAGGGAAGAGATTCTGCCCCTGTGCTCATCTCTGGTGAGGCCACACCTCGAGTCCTGTGTCCAGTTCTGGGCCCCTCAGCTCAGGAAGGAGATTGAGGTGCTGGAGCAGGTCCAGAGAAGAGCAATAAGGCTGTGAAGGGATCCAGCACAAGTCCTGTGAGGAAGGGCTGAGGGAGCTGGGGGTGTTGAGGCTGGAGAAGAGGAGGCTCAGGGGAGACCTCATCACTCTCTAAAACTCCCTGAAAGGAGGTTGGAGCCAGAGGGGGGAGTGTCTTCTCCCAGGTAACTACCAATAAGACAAGAGGACATGGACTAAAGCTCTGCCAGGGGAGGTTTAGGTTGGATATTAGGAAAAAATTCTTTATGGGGAGGGTGATCAGACATTGGAATGAGCTGTCCAGGGAGAATGTCCACTGAATTCCTGCTCCTCCTCTTCCCTGCGGTCCCAGTGGAGATCAGTGCCCAGCTAGAAGGATCTGCTCCAACCCCTCTTCCCCTCTTTTGGAGCATCCCCACAGCCAGGAAATCCACTCCTGGTTTCTCCCTGCTTGGTGTGCAGCCCACAGGGATGTGGTTCTTTGTGGAGCATCCCCACAGCCACCTCCTGCCAAGACAACAGTGGAAAAGTCCTGCTCATCCCTCCAGCAAGGACCAGGAGAGTGGGCAACCCCCAGGACCTGGGTGAGACCTGGATCAGGGCCTCCCAAAAATGCTCTCCTGGAGATGGGCTACAAAGGCAGAGAGATGGGATGGATCCCAACATGTCCCCCCAAGGACACCCAGCTGTCACAAACCATTCTAGGATTCTCCAACTCCAGCCATTCCATCATTCCATGACTCACCACCATGGGTTGGATGCCTACAGAGATGGTGACCATGGTGACCCATGGCTGCTGCCCTGTGCTACAGACCACCAGAGACTCTGGTGGCTGCCACGGACCTGGAGGGTTCTGGAACATGGGCAGTGGGCCTGGGTGGCAAAGAGGTCATGATGTGGCACCCAGGTGACACCTGACACCTGGATATGGCACAATGTTGAATCAGGGGAATGAGATGTAACCTTTCCTTGTATAACCACAAGGCTTAGGGGAACAGGAAACAAGACATGCACAGTTCCTGTACCCTAAAAAAGGCTCCAGTGTACATCCTGTTGTGCTAATCTAAGCTGGTTTTGCTGCTGACTGCAGTGTTGCACAGGAAAGAGAGAAGGAGCTCATGTGTGGAATCGAAGGGTAACGAGAGGGCAAACTGAGGCAAACACTGACTTCATCCAACGACCACCAGAGGGGGGTCAAAAAGACCCTCAGAGATAAAGTGGGCATGTGCCTTTGAAGGCCTGCCTCTCCCAAGAACTAATAAACATAACCCAGCCTATTCCTAGAATAGTCACAAATATGTATTAGAATAATTATGAATATGTATTAAAGTATGGAATATAAGCCAAAAGCTTAAACTTTTAATTTTAATTTAATTTCATGTGGAGACTCCGCACGCAGCCAGCGCTGTTTGCTTTGCCTTTATTCGCCGGAATAAAACTAAGTCTCATTTGCTACTACCAGAGATTCAGCCATTTATCACAATGGGATGATTTTGCTGTGGGGTTTTTTTCAGAATCTACATGTTCTACACACTCAAAGCACAGAACTTTGATAGATTTTCTTAGTTACACCAAATCCTTAGGGGGTTTTAATGAAGAAACAAGAAAATAATAGTCTTGCTGTGGCCAGATAAATTAATTTATTCCTAGATTTCCTAATAGTGAAAGGACAGTTACTTTCTTTTGTGCTTCATTGGGCCCTCTTCAGGAAAATTATTTTCTCCAGCCTCCCTGACCAAGCAATCAAACAAGTACTGATAACAAAGGTTACCCTTCAGCCAGCAAGCCAAGAAAAAGCTTTTCCCTTTTCCTTTCCAAAAAAAAGGTGTTTTTTTTTTTTTTAAACAAAGCACAGGCTTGAGCCAACACAACAAAAAGGAACGTCTGTAATGGTGTTTGTTTCAAAGTCACCAATAACAAACACCCACATGGAGATTTCTGCCATTTAAGAGCTGACACACCAGGGCTGCTCTGGGGGTCGGGCTCTTCTCCAAAGTAGCTGCCAGTAAGACAACAGGGGATGAACTCAAGCTCTGCCAGGGGAGGTTTAGGTTGGATATTAGGAAAAAATTCTTTACAGGGAGGGTGACCAGACATTGGAATGGGCTGTTCAGGGAGGGGGTGGATTCTCTGTCCCTGGAGGTTTTTAAAACAAAGGCTGGATGTGGCACTCAGTGCCATGGTCTGGTAACCACAGTGGTCGTGGATCAAGGGTTGGACTTTATGATCTCAGAGATCTTTTCCAGCCCAGATGATTCTGTGACTGTGAAATACACCCTTGCAAGAGTGCACAACTCTTTTTAGGGAGAAGTTGCTATTTTGCAGCAAAGAACATCAAGAGATCTACCAGAAGGATTTAACAATCCACAAATCAGCAACAGTCTTGTACAATGAAGATCACAATCTGAAATTTCCATGCAGCCTGTAGTTCAGCTACCTTCCACCCAGTAAACCAATGATGTTGATGACCCTTGATTTCAACCTCAATTAATAAATTAAATTTAGCAAAAGGGACAATCTGTGAGAAAAAAAACATCCTAAAAAAGGTAGAGCTGGAGGAAGAGCAAGTGGAACTGGCTGGGCACAGCTTAAGTTAAGCCAGTTGTGTCTGCAAGGAAAAAAAGGAGCACTGCTCTTGGCCCATATTGCTGCCTTTCCTAAACAGGCAGGAACTGCTTCAGCTCCATCTTAGGCAACTTCTTCAGTCCAGTACCATCTGCAAGCAAACCTCTGATCAAAGCCAGGCCAAGAGCACTATTTCAAAACTGGATTGTAATGACTGCACCTGAATCAGCTGGACCTTGAATGGAATCCAAAGCTAAATACACCACGTGTAAATATCTATTTATGTAACAGAGTTACTCTCATCGGGCATTTTGTTAAAAAATTACAATTAAAATATTTTTATTTTATGTCTATTAACTAAAAACTGAAGCAAGCTTTGTCTCTGGAAACACTGAAATGATGGCACTGTTGAAAGCAAAGGCAGAGCTCTGGCTTTGCATACCCCCTTGCTTTTGGTGCCACCTCAGAAAGGCCACGCTGCAGGAAGCAGCTGGTTTATCACAGCTCAGTGTTGGTGTCACATCCAGACAGGGCTTTAGACAGGGTAAAGGACACAAGTGATCTAAAGAAAAAACTACCAAAAATGGTGGGGAAACAGCATTTAAACACATGACAAAATCCAAATTGAATTAATGAACTATTTTCATACTTGCAGCCTTTAGATGCCTTCAATAATTCCTTCCCTTCCTTCATCTGTAAGAAATGATGTTACTTCAGTTTGTTCAGGTCTCCATTCCAAGCTGTCTACATCTGAACAATTTACATTTTTTTATACAACCCCAAACTTGGATTCTAGCACATACTTCACTTCACTATTCCATTTTGGCTGCTTTATTGCTTGTTTTTCTTACCTTGTAGTTCCTGTCACTTTCCTAATTCCATCAATCCCCATGGCCATGAGATCCTTCCTTCCCCTCTCCTTCTCTGCAAAGGAATCTCCTCATCATCACCTTCCTTTTGTAGATCAACACTTCATAATCCAGTCCCAGCTCCATACATGGGGTAGAAAAATGTCAAGCACTGTTTTTCAGAGGTTCCTCTTGGTGACCTTGAAACAAGGGGTGCTCTCTGTCCACAGCCCATGCTGGATGCCTCTGTACTCACGGGAGCCCTACAAAGATACACAAACAAGTATGAGCAAAGTAGAATGCATTCTCTCGGCATCCTCATTATGCTGGACATGCTCATTAGTTTAAAAATTACGATTGGAACAATTTTCAGAAAGATTTTTATGGCATAGACTGTTATACTTGTGAGATTGCAACAGTTGTGCAGAGTAATCATGGTGATCAGTGTTCACTCCAATTGAGTAAGAACTGTTCTGAAGAGAACAGTACAAACTCTCTCCTGGGTCTAGCCCATCATTCCAAAGTACTGCTGGGTAACTGGCAGTCTCCCTTCTGAAAGTTCAGGCTGGAGTTTAACTCACCTACCCCAGCAGTGTCGTCTCCTTTGGGTCTGGTGTAAGAAGTGGGAGTTGGACCCCTCCATCCCTGGGTCCTCTCCTCTTCTGGGTAAACACACACTCATCTTTTTCAAAAGTACAGTGACCAGGGACAGGTCTAGAAGAAGAGAACATTGTTTAAAACCACAAATATATCAGGCAGATCCATGGAGAAATGACACAAGCAATGGCTTGCATTCCCTCCCCTGCTGAAACCACTCATGTCTACCTGGCAATACTGACAGCAGTCACAAGCTTGTAAAAGCTGCCTTCAAACTGAGCTAAGAAACTGAATTTCATTTTCTTCACAGATTTGGGGGAATCTGTGCACTACTCTGCCTTACTGACAGCACTCCCTTTCTTCATTACATCTGCAGTTTCTGATGCTGTCACAGTGGGACCCAAAGTGGGTCCATTACCTGGTGTGCCATAAGCACACACAGGGTCCAGATCTTTGACTTAATCCCCATTTCTGCACGGAAAGGGGAGCAGGGTGCTATTCCACAAAGCAAGCTGCATTTCCTGAATCACAAGTGATACTTTTAGACCTTAAATTGTGAGAAAGAACTGGCCACCTCTAGGATGTTGTGGAGTCCACAGCCATGCTGCCGACTCTTCAGGGTGAGCTGGGGGGGCACCCATCACACCCACATGGGGGATGAGCTGGGCTTCAGCAGGATTGGTTGGTGTCCCCCCTTGCAGCCTCCACCCCGTGATGAGTTGGGATCTCTTGAAATACTTTGGGAGTCCACACTCCAGGGTAATTTTGTGGTAGTTAAGGTTTGGCGGCCGGAAGATATCGTGCTGTACGAAAAGATAAGATAGGGCCTCCCTCTTGACAACCAATAGGTACGAGTCCCTGACGCAAGCAGGCGGAAGTGACGATGTAAACCTTGGCTATAAAATGCGGTGTCACCTAAACAATAAACGCCATTTGCCGTCCATAATGTTGATGTCTGAGAGCTGATGGCCCAAGCGACACGAGAGTGGTCGCCATGTTATCTCCGAACCAGGTCGCCACGCCTCGCTGGAGGCAACAAATTGGTGCCGAACCCCGGGAAAAAATTGAGGTCGGAATCGGTTTCAGGTTCGGGAAATTCGCCTGGATTCGGGTGAACGGCAGCCAAAGCGGCAGGATCCAGCCCGGCGGGGAGGACGCTCCCGGACCGACAAGGAGGATGGAAGCCCTTGTAAAGGTCGTATCTGAGTTGCATAGACAGTGGGGGATTGATTGTAGGCCCAAAGATTTTAGCCTCGCAGTTTCGAGGCTGTTAGAGACTGGGGTCATTGACCAGGCGGTGGATATCCTCCACCCAGAGGTGTGGAATAAATGCACTTATGCATTAGCCGAGGAGACCATGTCCTCAGGCACGGGAAAACACCTCAAGGCATGGGGGAAGGTCGTGGGCGCCTTAAAAAAAGCCCTACAGGAGCAGGAGACATGGAGGAAGGCAAGGGACTGTTTACTAATCGTCCCGAAAATCGGGGTCGGTGCAGCCACGCAGAGCCCAGCCCTAACCGATGACGGTCCCAAGGCGGACCTGCACGAGGGGGACACCCCCCCCCAGCCTCCAAACCCTATTCCGCTCGCGGAAGAGCAAAAACAAACGGAATCCATCAGGGGCGGGCTAGCTGAGGAAGCCAGGGCTGCCATGGAAAAATCAAAATCTGATGGCGTTTGGCCGAGACTTCCTCCCTATGCGCCTCAAGATGGCGCTGATCCAAAAGAGGGAGGGCGGGGCGAAAACGCCCCTGCTGGAAGCGAGGGGGGAGCACCGGAACTGATGGGCGTGCGCGGACGGGAAGGCGGGGAGAGCGAAAAGGAGGTGGGAGGTGGCCTGGACCCGCTCAGCCTCAGCCCGCTCTGCTCCATTCCCTGCGCCGCGCCGAGCGCGCTGAGCGAAAAGGAGAAGGGGGGTGATGCGGATAATCAAGAAGGGGGTGGAACCGCGAGCTGGCAGCGGGAACCGCGAGCCGGGCAGGGGGAAACGCGAACCAGGCAGCAGGATCCAATCAAAGCATCTATCCGGTTCTATGCCCTTATAAGGAGAGCGAGGAGGAAAAGGACGGTTGGGTCCACCCACAAATATGTCCTTGTAGGGCAAACTCCTCCCCAGGCAGGCCATTGGGCGAGCAGAAGGGGAGGGAACTGCCCGCCCACAAAGGAGGTGGGAGGGGTCGGAGCCCCAAAAAGGAAAGTAGGCGGGACCGGACCTGGAAGAAAAAACATTGGAGCCCGGAAGTAGCCAGTCAGTCGAGCTCTGATCCCGAGTCGGACAGTTCCGGGGACGAGTGGCCCCGGGCAGACTCAGACTCAGATGATAGTAAGGTAGGGATCAGGACCCGACACACCCTCGGTCGTAGCAAAGGGGGATCGCAGGAGGATATTCCCGTTACGGACTGGAGGAAAATAAATATTGCATGCGCAGATTGGGCCCCTTCAGCAGCATTAGCATTCCCGGTTAGGGTGACAGGAGAAGGTGATGAGACATGAAGAGCGTACACCCCTGTAAATCCTAAGGATATACAGGCGATTGTTAAAGCAATTGTGGATAAGGGACTTAATTCTGCCATGGTTACCACCCTCATAGATGGGCTTTTTGGAGGAGATGACATGATCCCATTTGATTTAAAACAAGCTAGCAGACTCATTTTTGATGGGGCAGGCATGATCTTTTTCAGGGAAGAATGGGAAGATAACTGTGCAAAGCAACTAGCCCGAGCAGTCGGGGCAGATCACCCACTGCATGGCTCTAGCCTGCAGCGACTGATGGGCAGAGACCCATCAATGATTACCCCCCAGGCACAAGCCCAAGGCATGCGGGCCCATGAAGTTATGACAACCACCCGTGCAGCTAGAGAGGCCATTCGTACTACCTGTAGGGTTGTAGCCAAGCCATCACACCTGCATGAGGAGGACAAGGAGCGGTTTGCTTTTTCTGTCGTATTTCCAAACAGCCAACGCCCCAACCTACGCTTCCAGTGGAAAGTGCTGCCCCAAGGAATGATCAACTCACACACCATTTGCCAGATCACAGTGGACCGAGCATTAGCGCCGATCCAACTCACTGACCCGTCTGCGACTATCATCCAACACATGGATGATATCTTGATCGCTGCACCATCAGGAAGCCAAGTAGACCAGCTGGTGTCAACAATTTCAAACACTTTGAAAGCACATGGGTTCGAAATCGCGAGTGCAAAAATTAAAAGAGGACCGTGTGTAAGCTTCTTGAGAGCAGCTTTAGGTTTTTTACCAGTATGAAGGCACTGATGGGGCATCAAGGGTGGGGCATTGATGGGTCACCCTTCCAGGTGATGATGGTCAAGCCCCAGGCCCATGCAGCCATTCTCTGCACCCAAGTCCCCTGGGGCTGGGTATCTGACACACGTTTAATAAAACAACACAGCCCCAGAGATTTGGGATGTTCATCTTCAGATGGGGGAAGGGGGATGTGTGTGTCTGGGTGAGTAAGATCTGCTTTCCCATTTCATTTTTGCATCTCAGCAAAAACATTGCATGATTTACGCTCAAGAAATCAAAGGTAAGTGATGCAGAAGGCTCCAACCACACATTTCCACTGACTCCCTAGAAATATGCAAGACCACACCATCAGTCTCACTGCCCTACCTGCTGTAGACATGTCAGACCAGAAATGATGGTTTCAAGACAGAAAACACAACACAATTCAGCACAAAAACAAAAAAAAAACAACCTAAAGATCCCAGGTACACAAACCAAGGGTCCCTAATCAAACCCTAAAAATGAAAACAAGCTTTCATCCTTTAAAAAAAGCCCAGGGTGCTGGGGCCTGGCCCAGCTGCTCATCACTGCTCTTCTGGGGCTCTGCCAGTATCCCTGTCCCCAGCTCTTCATCCCTCCCTCTCTGTCGTTTGCCCATCAAAAGTTTGGGCTTTCACTGTCTGTCTCCCTCTCAATACTTCCCAATTCCTCCCTGCCTTTTCTCAGAGCCATTGCTGTTTCTCTCTCTCTCTCTCTCCACATCTTTCTCTCCTTCTCGTCTCCTGCAGCCTCTCCCTTTTCCTGCCTCTCCCTTCCCTCTCCCTTCCTCTCCCCTCACCCTTTCCCCTCTCTCCTGCTCCCTCTCCTACCCCTCTGTCACTCCCCTCTCCTGGGGCCTTTTCTGTCTCTCTCAGGCCCCTGGCCCACCCCTGGCCTGCTCTCTGTCCATCCCCCCTCTCTCCTCCTTCCCGCCCTTCTCCTCTCCCTCCCTCCCTCTTTGCCCCCTTCCCCTCCATCTCTTTCCCGCTCCTCACCACTCTTTTTCCTGCCTTCTCTACGGGCCCAGATCCCCTTCCTCCTGCTCCCCCTCCCAGCTGGGCCGTCGCAGCCCCGGGGTCGGGCGGGCTCAGGCAGCAGGAGAGGAGGAGTGCCCTGGGGCATGCAGGGAGCTGTAGTCCCGGGGCATGCAGAGGGCTGCCCAGCGGCCATCTTGGTTCCCGGGCCATACTGGCAGCTGCCATTCCCCCACACTCCCCATCCCGTATCCGGGGGAAAACTCCAGGAGGGTGGCACGGATGAGCCAGCAGCTCCTCAAAGCCCTCAAACTGAAGGAGGAAGCATGCAGAGGCGAGAAGCAAGGGCAGGTACCCTTAGAGGAGTAGAAAGGTGGTCGCAGAAGCTGGTGAGCAGGGCAGGAGAGCCACATCGATCCCAGGTAGGATTGAATCTAAAGCAGGGCCTGGAACAACCAAGGAGTCCCCCCTGGGGGAGAAGAAGAGGTTTGTGATCATCTAAAGAACCTGCAGGTCCAAAAGTTTATGGGACCTCATGGGGTCCACGCATGGGTCCTGAGGAGCTGGCAGACACAGTTGCTGAACCTCTGTCCATCCTATTGGAGAGGTGATGGTGGTCTGGTGAGGTTCCCACTGAGTGGAAAAAAGGTACCTGTCATAGTTGGAGTGGAGGAACTAAAGAAGTTTGAGTTGGAGAGCTAAAGAAAGGGTCATAGGAAGTCAGGCAGCCCATCAGCCCATCCCCCTTTCCTCCTGCTCCTTGCTGGGCTGCTGTTCCCCTCTGCTCCTTTCCCAGCAGCTGCCACCTGCTCCTCAGAATCCACATCCATCGGGTGCTGGGAAGAGCCGTGGAGATCCCTCTTGAGTCGGCCCTGCCACAGGGAGCCCTCAGGCACCCATTCCTGCCAGCATGGAGATGGGGTTGTGTGTCAGCTCAGGGAGCTGTTCCCAGGGGGGAGGAGATCAGCCCTGGCTGAGCCTTCCTGCAGTCCCTGGCTCTGAGGAGGAGTGGAGTGTCACAGGAAGAAGCGGGGTTGCTGCCTGTCGTTGTGGAGCAGGAGTTTTAGAGGTCAGAATACCTGTGTTGGTTGGTTGATGGTTGGAGGTGGAGTGTGCTGGAATATTTTTTCCGTCTTCTGTCCCTATTTTCACGAGGAAAAGGCAGCCAGTAGCTTTCCCACGCACGCCTGTGATGTTTCAGGTGTCCCAACATCCTGTAGTTCTTAGAAGAAAATCTGCAGTAGGATAACGTGCTCACTTTGTTTCCCCAGCGCCTGTTACAAGGCACCAAAATTCTCACTTTTGTTACTGGAAGACACTGTTTAATATTAAACCTAGTTTATTCTAAATCTGGTTTCCCCACGCAG
The DNA here is from genome assembly GCA_023079485.1 of Archilochus colubris. Classification (NCBI taxonomy): domain Eukaryota; kingdom Metazoa; phylum Chordata; class Aves; order Apodiformes; family Trochilidae; genus Archilochus; species Archilochus colubris. The sequence goes on along the minus strand of CM041114.1, from coordinate 24,824,547 downwards.
TCCTATATGTTGGTAATTTGGGGGTTGAGTATCTGTCAGCTGCCTGTTCAGTGCATTTCTGTGTCTGATTCAGCTGTGAAAATCACCACCAACAAAAAAAATCACTTGAGTGAATTTACTCTTGATGTACTTCCAGCTCCTATCAAGCAGTGAAGTGAAATGTCTCCGTGAACCATTTGGTAATTGTTTTGCTTTTTTATTGAATGTCGACATTGTCACTGATGCCTGTCCCTCATTTCTATCATTTCTGACAGAAAATGTTGTCTAATAGCTTTTCAGTTGTCACAGCCCCTCCACTCTTGTTTCTTCATGGCCTGCAGTCTGCCAGCTTAAATGATCTGTATCTAATGACACAGCCTTGGATCCTCTCTGTACCTTCAGCACAGGCTGGGAGGGGTCCTGGTGGGCACCAAATTGATCATGAGCCAGCAATGTGTCCTAGGTTCACAGAAGAAATATGGTCTCCTGGGCTGCGAGATACTGGGCTTTCCAGTATAAAATTCCACCCCAAAATTCCATCTCTTACTTCCTTTGATAAAATCCAAAGCTTGGAAAATTTTTCCTTGTTCCCGTCTTGAACTTTTGTCTTTTTCCTTCCCCATCCTTCCTCCAGGGAAGCATATGCCAGAGGAAAGAAGGAAAAGCCTTTCTATTTGTCCAAGGAGCCATCCTTTTCATCCTCCTCTTCCTCTGATGATCCCATCCCTGATGAGTTCTTGTGTGCTCTTTGCAAAGCCCTACTGACTGATGGAGCTTTTATTCCCTGCTGTGGGAACAGTTATTGTGAGGAATGAAAGTGTTCCTTGCATGTTTCTTAGTTCAAAACAATCACATCTGATCTTCTGAGAGCAGAAACAAAGATAATAAAGTTGCTTTGTTTCCAGTTCTCTTTATCCTGAATGATGCTTCTTACAGAAAGGGGAAAAGAAGCAGAAGGCTCTTTTCCCTTTTTATGTGTCTGGTTAAATCCCCTTTACACACAGAAGGAGGAGTATGAGCAGAGTGTTTAATTGTGCAGGAGGTGACAGTCTTAGATATCAAACTATCTTGTCCGCAGCCCTTTCTCTTACATAAAACTACTCTGGTGACTTACTGCTGACTAGAAAAAAACATAACAAAACCACCACTATTTGAATATTTAAATAGTTAAATAATTTATCCTTCAGAACTCAGGATGTTTTCCTGATCACTGTTTTCTTTCCTAAGCTTGAGGCTGGTGACTTCAACTCTACTGGGCAGTGGGAAGAAGACAGATGAAACATCAAGGCACAGCCTAATCCCACCTTCAAATGCTACAGCAATGAAATACCAAAGCCGTGTGGTTATTTGGTACATACTAGAAATTTTTTTTACACTACTGAACATTTTTATCCTCATGCTCTCCACCCAAGATCTTACTCACCCTTTGACCATATATGTATTTTTATGATTGATTAAAACTCAAAAATTTCCCTTTTTTCTTTAATAAGCCATTTTGATGATTCTAATTCCACACAGGTATTAGAACAGCATTATTGGAGTCTGAGGAACATAACTGCCAAGCCTGCCAGCAGAGGTTTCTCCTGATGCTCCAGTTGCCAACAAGTGCTTACCCCAGGTAACATGATGACTTTTACATAAACTGTTGTGAGAAAAGTCTATCTGTAAAAAGCTGAAAGGGAAGAGTTTACATCACCTTACACAGGGCTACATTGAATAAGGCCAAAACAAATGATTGGAAAAGTCAATGCTGTTGATTTATGACAATTCTGAGTTTTTTCAGTTTAGTCATCTCAAATGGCCAAGCTGCTTTCTCTCAGCTGGAGGGAATGGTGTTGTAGTTTTATCTATTTTTTGCATTGTCAAGTTAGTCCTTCTTTTTGGTTTAGAATTGTTGTAGGTAAATTGTAAGGAAGCATTGTGCCTGTAAAAGTTTAAATGATAAAACAAAACTCAGAATCTTTGTATTTTGTTTGCACCTGAGGTTGCAGCTACACTGGAGTGTCTGACATAACCAGAATGCCATCGTGTTGTTTCAATATGCTTTTTCATTGTGGCTGGTAAACATGAAAAAGTAAACCAAGACAAATTTCATTCTAAAATGTTCCCTAAACCATGCTGGAATTCTAAAATGTTTTTTCTGAGGTGTTCACATTTTGCATTTGCATGCAGTATATATTTCTTCACATTTGCCATGTTTTATTTCTTGGGGTTATGTTGTAAGAAAGGAGAATTGGACTAAAGGTCAAACTTATTTTAACAGGAAGAAGAAGATGTCCAAACTCTATGAGTTACAGACAGGTGTAGTCAGGAATTGAGGGACTACAAAAACTTCAAAAGGAGCATAGGTGTTTGTTTTCCAGGTGACTGCTTTGCATGTCCACAATGGAGAAGCAGATGACCAGGGGGCTGGAGCACCTCTGCTACAAAGATGGGCTGAGAGAGTTGGGGCTGTTCAGCCTGGAGAAGGCTCTGGGGGGGTCTTAGAGAACCTTCCAGTCCATGAAGGGGCTACAGGAAAGCTGGGGAGGGGCTTTTCACCAGAGAGAGTAGTGACAGGACAAGGGGTAATGGTTTTAAACTGAAAGGGGATAGATTTAGGTTAGATATTAGGAAAACATTCTTCCTCATGAGAGTGGCAGGATACTGGAATAGGTTGCCTAGAGAAGTTGCTGATGCCCTTCCCAGGAAGTGTTCAAGGCCAGGTTGGATGAGGCTTTGTGACACCTGGTCTAGTGGGAGATGCAGAGGCTTGGATCTTGATGATCTTTAAGGTCCCTTCCAACCCAAGACATTCAGTGATTCTCTCCCTCCTTAGGAGCTGTGTCCTGACTTCTCTGCAATACCTGAAAAAGCTTGGGTTTTGTTATGGGCAGCTCAGCAGACAGCAGTGAGACTCAGTGCCTGAGGCAAGTTGCTGCTTTTAAATTCTCTCCTGGCTGATGCCCTGCAGTGGGGTGTGGTTGGTGGCTAATTACAGCCATTAGTGGCTCATTTCAAAAGCTGGGCTGCCTGTGGAAGGTCAGGCTGGTGCTGTGGCCTGCAGAGGATGTGTTTGCAGCAGGGAACTTTGAGGTGATTTTCTGAGTAGCTGGGTGTGACACATGTGGCATGGTGACAGTTAACATTTCTGTTAACATTTTCCCCAGAGTTAGGAAAAAGATAGTTGTTTTGCCAGTAATTCCTGGTAGGCCAGGAGAATTCTAGATGTCCATTCCCCTCTAGTTATGGGTTAGACTTGTCTAGGGAAGCACCCTGTACTTGTACAATGGCAGTGGAACTTTTGCAGTGAGCTCTGTGCAGTCAGAGCAAGCTAGTGTGCCATTAATTTAATTAGCTTGCTGTTGATTTCAGCAAGTGCAACTACTTAAAAGAGATGAGCTGAAAGCAAAAGTACAAAACAGAAAATCACCTTTATCCTGGCTCTAACCAGGACAAGATGACAAGTGAGAGACAAGAAGTGGGTTACACAAGAAGGGTTATTTTACCCTCTCTAGCTGCTCCTCTGAACTGGGTATGAAAAAGCCTCTCCAGGAGCAGAACTTAGCCGTTGTTTGTATGACTCATAGAGGTGGGGGAGAGCTTCTCAGCCTCTCTCAAATACTTAAGGGACCATTGTCACCTGTAGTGGCAATGAATGAATGCTGAGGCTTAAACCAATGCAAGGTTTAAGGATTAAATGAGCCTTTTCCTTCCCTTCAGCCCCCTTCCCCCTGTGAATTGGTTCAGCCCCTTCCCCCCCTTCCCCCCCCCCGCAGGTGGTTCGGCCCCGCCCCCCATTACCCCTGGCGACTGCCGTTAGCGGCGACTCTGCCGTTGTGGCTCCTGTGCTGAGCTGCGCTGGGCTGTGTCTCTCCAGCTGCTCCTGATCCTTGACATTGGTTTGCTCCTTTCTCCCACCCTGTCCCTGCCTTTCCCCTTGCATCCACCTCATCCCCGTCTGTCTCCTCCCTCCCCTGTCCCTGTTTTTCCCCTTCCCTTGTCCTTAACCCCCACCCTTCCAGCCCTTCCCCACCCAACCCTTAACCCACCCTTCTGGCTCTGCCGGGTCCTCCTGCTTCTCCCGCGGGGCCATGCCATGCACCCCGCAGAGTTCCTGGTATGGGGCTCTTCAGCAGGAAGCATCACCGTCACTACAGGGCTGTGCCCCGTTACAATCCTGTGTGGCCCCGTGATGATGCCACCAGCACCAGCGGCCCTGAGCTTGAGGAGAAAGATCTGAACAGGCTGCACCACGCTGCCACCCACGGTCACCTGTCCTGACTGAGGTTCTGGCACTCATGGGTCAAGATTTGGGGCATCGACTGCCGTGACAAGCAGAATCGGTGAGGGGCTGTGGGCAGCATTCTCGGGTGGCCTGTGGGAGCATCCCCCCTGCAGGGTTTGTGTGGGATCCCCTTGGAGCTGATTGCTTGCAAAGCAAGATGTGCCCTGTCAGCTGGGAGGGGGAACTCGAGAGCTTTCCAGTGCTGGGAGCTGCTGGGTGGGTGCCAGTGCTCCTGGAGGTGCTGGGCTGCTGCTTGGCCCTGCTCTCCCTGCAGGGTTCTCTTGCAGCTGCTGAGGCCTCCCCAGGTCTCTCCTGCCCTGTGGGTGATGTGTGCGGGGTTGCAGCAGCAGCAGGCAGCAAGAGCAGCAGGGTCTGGTCGGGGTCCCCCGGGCTGGGTGGTGCCACAGCTTTGGTTCTTTCATTGCCTGTCAGTGTTAAGCTCCCATGTTTGATTCTCAGGACATCTCTCCATCTGGCGTGTGCCAACGGCCACACAGAGGTTGCCAGATTCCTTGTAAAGCACGGCAGCCAGTTGGATGCTGCTGACAATTTTGGGAGAACACCCCTGATGAAGGTGAGTGGGAGAAGTTCTGCTCTTGGAAGAGGGGCTTCTTGACTGTGCATGAAAGGAGAGGTGTCTGGCAGGACTCTCTAGGCAGAGCTGTGCAGAAACACGCCTGTTGGGTTTGGAGTGGAACAGGCACCTGTCAGATCATCTTTGCAGGTGCTCTTCTTTCCCAGTGGTCAGAAGCTGGGTGAGCTGTGATGGAGTGAAACGTGATTTTGGAAGTGTTTCATTTTTTTTTTTTTTTTGTGTGTGTGTGTGTGTTATTCCCAGGCAGTACAGCTCAGAGAACAAGACTGTGTGACTTTTCTGCTAGAGCAGGGTGCCGACCCAAATCTTGCAGACATCGATGGCAACACTGCCCTCCAATTGGCCATCCTGGCTCGTAGTAAAAAACTCGTGGGGCTGTTACTCAGGCATGGTGCCAAACTGGATGCCAAGAATAAGGTAAATGTTTATATTTCTTCAAGAAGTCCTTTCAGAAAGTTGCATCGATATTTCTTTTACAGATTTTTTTTACTTTGATTATTAACATGATGCATTTCTCTGACTTTTCAGAAGGGCAGTGCCCCACTAACTCTTGCTATCACTGAAGAACACGAGGAGATATTAGAAGATCTCCTGAAAGCAGGAGCTGATGTGCATGCTCGAGATGAGCATGAAAGGTAAGGGATTTATCCAGGAGAAGGAGGGGGTCCAGGAAGAGAAGGGGATCCATAAGGAGGAGGGGATCCATAAGGAGGAGGGGGTCCAGGAATAGGAGGGGATCCAGGAATAGGAGGGGATCCAGGATTAGGAGGGGGTCCAGAAGGAGGAGGGGGTCCAGGAAGGAAAAGGGGGTCCAGGAAAGCAAAGACTTTGGTTTGCTCCTTGAGTGTTTATCCAAATGTGTTCATTGTAAAGTAATGGGGAAAATACTTCTTCTGAGAGCAAGCAGGGATGAAAATAATGACAGTGTCTGTGTCAGATGATCCATGGCATTGCATGTTTTGAATCTTTCAGAACCCCACTCATGATTGCTGCTTCTGTTGGGGAGATCTATTTGGTCAAAGTTCTCCTTTCTCACGGAGCCAATTTTTCCCATGAAGACAAAGATGGGAGGATAGCTGTGGATTATGCTGATCTCCATGGCCATTTACGGTAACCTTTGAACTTTATAATTAGAATAAGTGGTGTGGTCTCTTCCTCTTCCAGTCAACCTCTTCCAGTCTTATTTTCACACCTTAAAGTGCCTCTTCCCTATAGATTTGTTCCTTGTCCCACGTATTCTGTCTCTTCCTTTTCCACTGAACCTCTTCTGGTCTTATTTTCACACCTTAAAGTCTCTCTTCCCTATTCCCTTTTATCTTCCTTTGGGAGGGTGGAAGGGGGGGGTACCAGAGCAATTCTGTCACCTGGGCTTTTGGTTAGCACTGAGATTCTCTCAGGTGGTTATGTGTGCCTAAAAGGCAGGCTGAAAAAATGTTCTGAGCAGGAGTTAATAACTCGGAAGGTGGGAATGTGCATTTATAGGGTGAATGTGACTGCAGGGAATGCTGGAGTGAGTTCTGTGTGTATTACCCTTAGGAATACTGAGGAGTTTATGAATTTTTATAAATATTTGCAGGGGGGATAATAAATTGGTGTTAACTGTTGTGCCAGCATGTGGTTCTTTTTACCAACTTTATTTCCTCTCTTTCTCTGTGCAGTACAAGTCAGTACCTGGCAAAACTGGAGGACAGCAGAAGCTCCTGCAGGGGATGCCCTTGGATCTCCTGAGCAGGCAGGAGCTGCTGGAGGGATAAAAGAAAAACCAGAGCAGGAGAACACAGGAGAAGCTCCTGTGTGTGATGCAGAAGATACCAGCATAGTCATCACTCCTGAGCAGGCAGGAGCTGCTCCAATTTTTTGGGGTGCACCTGCTGTGGACAGAGGAGGTAGTATCCTTAACTATGGAGGAGCTCAAGAGGAAAATGATGTGGCCTTTTCTTGAGGTGGTTTGTATTGTCAGCACTGACTGTGCTCCCTGGTGAATTCAGTGCAGGCCTCAGGAGGAGCAGCACAAGAAGCTTTGTGAATGTGCTGATTTGTTACTTTTTGGCCTTGTCAGGCTGTTGTGATTTGTGTGCTCCATGTCTACTGACAGGATTGTGTCCTATAGAATTAATTTTTTAATATAAATGAACTCTAGATTGGGACCTGTTCTTCTTTCAGCTTTTTGAAGTGTGTTATATCAGAGCTGTGTGTCAAATGGACAGCAGAGAGTGTTCAGGGAGCACTTATTGGCATTAACAGTGCAGTCTGGCTGGCAGTGCAAAGCACATCATGAGAGTCCCTTTGCTGTGCTGCAGCAACAGAGGGTTAGAGGGTAAGCTGGGGTGATCCTGAGAGACCTTCTGGGGTCCTCTGAAGTGTATGTTTTGGGGAGGAGTCCTTGTGCCACATCCATTCCATGTGCTTGTGGTCAACTCAAGAGAAGCAGCACTGCCTCCTGCTCTGAGGCAAATGTTACAGCCCTGTCAACAGGGAATTGGGTGTTGGGTATCTGTAATAAGAGAACATTTGTTGGCTTGAAATATCAGGTGTTACTGAGCAGGATGGGTAGAGAAGGTGGATAGTGATTTGTATTCTAAATAATATAAGAACACAGGGACCTGCACCCACAGGTGCCACACAGAGTGTTCCAGGAGGCACAGAGGTGCATCCGTACACCGACACTCAGGTGTGACTCTTGCAGCAGTCACCACGCCCATTTGGGTCCAGTTGTGGCCAGTTTCATTCTGTAGGAGCTGTAGAGTTGTCCATGTTAAATGTCTGTGTGTGCTGTTTAATTGTGAGCTTGCCAAATCTAATGTCAGCATGTCATTGAATCTTTGAACAGCCACAGATGACCTTTGTGAAGGAGGCTCAGTAAGGTGAGACTTTACAAACCCCTCCCACTTGCTTGAGGGGTGATTTTAGAGACATAGCACTCATCTTGCTTTGTTTTTGAAGGAGCTCTGACAAGGAGGGGAATGATGGCACTTGGAGTGATTCTGAAGAATCAGTCTGTTTTAGCCCTAAGGTATGGTGCATTTACAGGAAAAGTGTCCTTTAAAAATAAATGAGGCAAGTTTTCTCTGGGATTGAAAGACACTGCAGTTCCAGGCAACATTGTTTTCTCTGTCATTGTTTCTGTCAGTTTTGGCAAAAAGACCTGTAGCTGTGGCAGAGCAAGCAGTAGATTTGCTGTTTTGGGGCCAAAAGTCATAGGTACACAGTCACATTATTTTATTTCTTCTTGTTCATTTGGATCAGCATCTGCTGCTGCTGATGGGATTCTGTAGTGATGGGGAACTTGAGTGTGGTAGTTCAACCCACTCACTAATGCTGGAGATGCCGGCCAGCATCTTTAGTTTTAACATGTCCCCAGCTTTCTGGTTTTGAGAGTTGTGTGTGTTGGGCCATGCTAAGAAGTGTTTGAAAAGTTTTTTTTCTGATGGTATTTCTGAGGGGAATAGGGCAGGCATCCTGTTGGTGTTGGGCATCTGGGGCAGGGCTGGGCAGAGGGGTCTGGAGTCCTGTGTAACACCTCAGGTGAGAGTGGAGCACATTATTCCCACTTTGGGGACATGGTTTAGTGGTGTTGGTTTCCCAGTTGGACTGGAGGATCCTAGAGGTTTTTTCCAGCCTTACTGATTCTGTGGTTCTGTGATTCTGTCCACACAGGAGGCATTGGCCCAGCTCCAGAGGGAAAGCCATTTATTCCATCAGCTGCTGCACAGGGATGCTTTAATGACATTTTCCACAAACTCTGCTGAAAAGCAAGTTTCCACGCTGGAAAAGATGAACAAGGAATTAAAGGCCAAGTGTGCTGGTTTAAGAGAACAAGTCTTAAACTATGAGGCTGAAAAACTACAAAAAAGGGAGGTAAAGGACACACTTTTTGCAGTGTTGAAGGCTCTATGTTTTGCTGTTCATTTCTGCATTCTGTCTTTGGGACCTGCCTGTTCCTCAAAAAAGTCAATTTCAGCCACTAAGCTTTCTCTTCTCTATTTTGTGATGTGCAGCAATGTTTAAATTTCTTCTGTGTGGCTGTGTTAGGCTAATTAACTGGTCAGAAGACTGGTTAGAAGGTTAAAGTTTTTTTCTGCAAATTCCACCAGTCCCAGGCAGAGCAAAGATTTAAAAGTTGCTGTACCCATTTTGTTTATCTTTATTTTCTGGAAAAAAGGAACTAGTCCTGTTGAGTAATTAGGCACTGGTGTGCTGTTTGTCTGTGAATAGTGATGTGCACAGTGCTTAAAAATTCCTTTTTTTTCTTCCTCTCAACCCCAGAGCGTTTGAGTGAGGTGAATACCTGCATGTGTCAGATAACCACCTTATTCTTCATTTTTCAGTTTCTTGAAGAGGGAAGAGGGGGAAGAATTCCAGGAGTGCTGTCAATGGATTTCCCCTGGGAAAAACTTTGTATTCCTAGTTCCAAAATACCAGGTTCCTTTGGGAGATGGTAGTTGGGTGGGTGGCTGGAGGAAAAGAGGGACTGTCCAGATTTATGAGTGTTGTTACTCTAAAATTAACTTGGTATTAATTTAATGTAATAATTTAATGTAAGTAATATTAATTTAATTTAGTGTATTAATTTAATTCTCTGTAGAATGCAGAACGAGACCCAAGAACCATCTCATACAAATCCTGCCTTTAGTCACCAGAGTAATATCTGCAGTCAACCTGTGGCTCATACATTGCAACATATTGATTTGAGTTTTGTTAAAAAAATACATGATTCAGTGTATGCTGGTGTAGTGTTCAAGAAGTATAATGTTTGAATTTTTTTTTATGTATTAGAATGCTCCCTCCCTCTTCCCTTTCTTCCCCTTCCCTCCTCCTCTTCACTCCTCTCCTGCGTAGTCCTCTCCGTCTCTCCTTTCCCTTTCCCCCTTCCCCCCCCTTCCCCCCCTTCTCTTTCTCCTTCCCCTTTTCCCTCCCTCTTTCCCCTTTCCCCTTACTCTCCCATTCCCCCCCTCCCATTCCACCTCTCCAGTTCCCCTCCTCCCATTCCTCTCCTCCAGTTCCCCCTCTCCCCATTCCCCCTTTCCCCCGCCCTTTCCCTTCCACTTTCCCCCCCAATCCCTTCCCTTCCTTTTCTTCCCTCCCCTGCCCTCCCCACCCTCTTCTTTATTGTAATTTTTGTAAATAAAGTGATTTCGATTTTTGTTTTAAAATTTTCATTAGTCTCTGACCCTTATTTCTCGCTGCTACCAAACGTGCTCCTCTTTACCCTTTTTCATTTTCTGCACACCTGCTTTATGGAATGGAATAGAAAAACCCTCATATTTCTGAAGCAAAAAACATAGCCTGCTTTTCAAGAGTCCATAAAGGGCCTTGGAAGTAGAAAGACTGCTCCAGAAATCACTTGGGCACCAGCAATGTGCTCATGTCCTTTGCTGCGTGTCTGGCATGGCTCAGTTTTGAGGGCCAGAGCTCAGCTCCAGTTCCATCTTGTGGGCCAGAGGGTTCATTTTCCTAAGGAAAGCACATGGACAGGGTATTTCTTCCCAGTGCTTTCTGATGCCACTCAAGTTTCAGAGCCTCATTCTAAAAGAGGCTTCATGGCAGCTCTGCTCTCGAGCTGTCACACGTGTCTCCACACCCAGCCCTCTGATCTGCTCCCTTTCCTTCAGACACAACTCACAGCAGCAAACACTCATCTTACCATCTCCCTTTGGGGATCCATTCCAAACTTGTGCTGCCTCTGCACAGAATGTCTTCTGCAGTCTGACCAGCACATGACAGACACATCCTGCAGAGGGGGACAGGACTTTCCTATTTGTCAGACAGAAAGAGGAATTTGGATATCCCCAGAGAGAGCAGCTCTTCAAGAAACAGGCAGGAAGCTCTAAGGCACAGACAGCTTTGCCATTCAACTCTCTTATGGAGAAAAGAATTCACTCCTGAATACTTTTGGTGGAAGCATTTGGTCCCTGCAGAGAAATCTCTGGGGGAGTCCTGTTCCCAGCGGGTCCCACAGCCAAGCAGAGAGCATCCATCCCTTGGTGGTCAGCAGCTGGAACAAAGGACCTCATCAACAGGTTTTCCAGTCTATTTGCTAGTTTGTGTTTCCTGTATCTAGTGTATATCTCTTGATGTTACACTGTCAGTCATTCTTCAGTTAAGAGGATATAATTTTATTTCTGCAGACCTCTGCTTAGTGTAAGGTATGGCTAAAAAACAAACCAGGTGTGTCCTGGTTTGGGGCAGGATAAAGGTAATTTTCTGTCTTGTACTTTTGCTTTCTTTGCAGCTGCTGCCCACAGACACTGCTGCTGTTGAGAAATCCAACACTGCTGCTGCTCCTGCTGCAGACACCACAGCCTCTCCCCCTCAGCACACACAGATACTTGTTGACCCTGGGACTGGGAGAAAAGGAAAGCCATGGAAATGAGAAATGAGCCTGTTCCAGGCAGGTGAAGGACAAAGAGGGGATTGCTGAAGCAGAGTGGGCAGGGGACAGAAAGGCATGGGGTGCACCTGGCCTATAGCAAGCCCTTTGCCATGCTCTACCATTGTCCTATTGTAGCCAGACTGGTGATGTCTGGATTGAAGAGGAGGGTGATGTGGTGGGTGGGAAGTTCACGAGATGATGAGGGTCACAGTGCCATCAGGGATCCAAAGTCCTCCTGGCAAGCAGAGACAGTGCCTCAGTGTCCACAAGTTGTGCCAACACTGTTTGCTGTCTTTATAATCCTCCTGTGGGGTGGGACAAAAGGCACTTTCAGCCCCTGTGGGGATGAAGCCACGCTGGGGAAGCCCTTGAGCAGCCTCATTTGGTTCATCCTGCCTTGAGCAGGGCACTCAGACAAGGAGATGCTCAGGAGTCTCTTCCAGCCTGAGGTGTTCTTTGATTCAGAATGATCTGGAGGGTCATGCAGCAGGAGGAGCATGGGAATCTTATCCTGGAGCAGCTCCAAGAGACACTACTGCTGAGTGAGGCTGATGCTTTGAATGGGATTATGAAGTGAGTTCCATGGGGACAGGGGCAGGGTTGGCTTCAGTTGAGTGGGATCATGGAATCATGGAATGGGTTACCTTTAAACTAGATGATCTTGAACCCTTCCAACCCAACCCAAGAAAGCTACAAGAAAGCTAATTAGGGACTTTAGGATGTCAGGTAGTGATAGGACAGGGTGGAGTGGATTCAGATTAGAGGAGAGTAGATTAAGATCAGATATTACGAAGTTCTTCACCATGATGGTAGTGAGCCCCTGGCACAGGGTGCCCAGAGAGGTGGTGGAAGCCCCATCCATCCCTGGAAGTTTTTAAGGCCAGGCTGGATGGGGCTCTGAGCAACCTGATCTAGTGGGAGGTGTCCCTGCCCATGGCAGGGGGGTTGGACAGATAAAACTGGGCTTACTAGAGAGGAGCCTGGAAATGGCACGTCAATACCCACTGGTCATCTTGGGGAGGGGGCTTTAAACAGAAGGACCTGCAGGGAGGGATCCAAAATGGCAATGATCACCCCACCATCACCACTGCAACTGATCTGCGATGAAACCAGGCCAGCCAGAGGAGTGTAAAATGTTCCTTGGCTGTCTCCTTAAATAGGAACCAAAAGATCAGCCTCCTGAAGTGTATGGATACAAAAACATACAGCCTGGAAAATCCAGAGGAGGAACTGGAGCTCCATGCCCAGTCAGGTAGTTATGATATCATAGGAACAACAACTGAAACATGGTGGAAAGGGTCACAGGACTGGAGGATCATGACAGAAGCCTATGGGCTGTTCTGTAAAGACACAGAAAAGAGAAAAGTCTCAGAATCAGCTCCTCAAACACCCAGAGCTTTTGCCAGCTGTGCTACTCGAGCATTTCAAGCACACCCAATCCAAACACAGCTCTCACAGCAGCCACAGTGCCTCTGCCATCAACATCTTCAAGCAGGGGAAAGGAACCGCTCTGAGAGCTGCAGGGCAGAGGAGAGGGGCAGCTGAGAGCAGTCCCCGAGGGGAGAGCAGTGCTGGAGCAGAGACACCTTCCCCTCTGGGGAAAGGAGAGAGGAGAAGGGAGAGAGACTGAGGGGCTGGAAACTCAACTGCACAGCTGGCATGGAACAGCCCTGCTGGAAAGGAAAAGAAGGACATCTAGACACAGAGAGACAAAAGCCATCTCACCTTCCTGCCCCTTGCCCCAGCCATGCTCACGTTGCTCAAATGTGACTTTTTCTAAAATTTAATGTATTTCAGTTAAAAACTGACGTCACCCTGGTGTGGGTTTCTCCAGGGCTGCAGATCCACATCTGCCCCTCCATGCTCCTCCATGGGCTGCAGGGGACAGCTGCCCTCTCCCCACAGCCTGCAGGGGAACTTCTGTTCTGGCCCTTCCTTCAGTCACGGACCTTGGGGTCTTGTGGAGGGCTGGCAGCAGGCTTCCACCTCCTTCTCCAGGGACATCTTGGGCATTTTCTGCCACAGACATTCCATGGTCACCCAGGGCAGCTGCTGACTCCTGAGGGAGGTGCTCACCTGGTAAAGGGCACCGCAGGTCTCCACACCCCTTATATACCCCCAGGGTCACTGCAGAGCCCCCCATGACAGTGGTGTCCAGGCACCAGGCCCTGCATCACAAAAGCCCTGGTGGTGGCTGTGGAGACTCCCAGGCCTGGAACTGGCTGGGACTGTCACAGCACAATGGAATCATGGAATGGGTTGAGTTGGAAGGGTTAAAGATCATCTAGTTCCAACCCCACCCGTTCCATGATTCCATGATCCCACTCAACTGAAGCCAACCCTGCCCCTGTCCCCATGGAACTCCCTTCTTAATCCCATCCACACCATCAGCCTCAGTCAGAGCTGGTGGACAGAAAGCTGAGTATCAGCCATCTGTGTGCCCAGGTGGCCAAGAAGACCATACCCGTCCTGGCTTGTGTCAGGAGTAGTGTGGCCAAAAGTAGTAGGGAAGTGATCGCAGGCAACAGTTTTTTAACAAGTGTATGACACTGAGGCACCATCACATCCTTCCAGGAGGACTTTGGATCCCTGATGGTACTGTGACCTTCATCATCTTGTGAACTTCCCACCCACCACATCACCCTCCTCTTCAATCCAGACATCACCAGTCTGGCTACAACAGGATAATGGTAGAGCATGGCAAAGGGCTAGCTAAAGGGGAAAGAGGGAGGGAAAAGGGGAAGGAGAATGGAGAAGCAGAAAGGGGAAGCAGAAAGGGGGAAAGGGGGGGAAAGGGGGGAAAGGGGGGGAAAGGGGAGAAAAGGGGGAAAGGGGGGAAGGGGGGGAAGGGGGAAAGGGGAAATGGGGGAAAGGGGGAAAGTGGAAAGGGGGAAAGGGGGAAAGGAGAGAGGGAGAAGACTATGCAGGAGAGGAGTGAAGAGGAGGAGGGAAGCGGAAGAAAGGGAAGAGGGAGGGAGGAAGGGGAAGAAAGGGGAGAGGGAGAGGGAGAGGGAGAGGGAGAGGGAGAGGGAGAGAAAAGAAAAGAGAGAGAGAGAGGGAGAGGGAAACGGGAAGGGGGAGGGAAGGGAAAGGGAGAAGAGGGAAAATGGAAGGGGGAGAGGGAGAGGATTGCGCATCAAAAAACCACCAGGGAAGGGTTTGGACTGGATCCCCAAAGGGAGATAATAAGATGAGTGTTTCCTGCTGTGAGTCGTGTCTGAAGGGAGCAGATCAGAGGGCTGGGCGTGGAGACACGTGTGACAGCTCAAGACCAGAGCTGCCATGAAGCCTCTTTTAGAATGAGGCTCTGAAACTTGAGTGGCATCAGAAAGCACTGGGAAGAAATACACTGTCCATGTGCTTTCCTTAGGAAAATGAACCCTCTGGCCCACAAGATGGAACTGGAGCTGAGCTCTGGCACTCAAAACTGAGCCATGCCAGACACGCAGCAAAGGACATGAGCACATTGCTGGTGCCCAAGTGATTTCTGGAGCAGTCTTTCTACTTCCAAGGCCCTTTATGGACTCTTGAAAAGCAGGCTATGTTTTTTGCTTCAGAAATATGAGGGTTTTTCTATTCCATTCCATAAAGCAGGTGTGCAGAAAATGAAAAAGGGTAAAGAGGAGCACGTTTGGTAGCAGCGAGAAATAAGGGTCAGAGACTAATGAAAATTTTAAAACAAAAATCGAAATCACTTTATTTACAAAAATTACAATAAAGAAGAGGGTGGGGAGGGCAGGGGAGGGAAGAAAAGGAAGGGAAGGGATTGGGGGGGAAAGTGGAAGGGAAAGGGCGGGGGAAAGGGGGAATGGGGAGAGGGGGAACTGGAGGAGAGGAATGGGAGGAGGGGAACTGGAGAGGTGGAATGGGAGGGGGGGAATGGGAGAGTAAGGGGAAAGGGGAAAGAGGGAGGGAAAAGGGGAAGGAGAAAGAGAAGGGGGGGAAGGGGGGGGAAGGGGGAAAGGGAAAGGAGAGACGGAGAGGACTACGCAGGAGAGGAGTGAAGAGGAGGAGGGAAGGGGAAGAAAGGGAAGAGGGAGGGAGCATTCTAATACATAAAAAAAAATTCAAACATTATACTTCTTGAACACTACACCAGCATACACTGAATCATGTATTTTTTTAACAAAACTCAAATCAATATGTTGCAATGTATGAGCCACAGGTTGACTGCAGATATTACTCTGGTGACTAAAGGCAGGATTTGTATGAGATGGTTCTTGGGTCTCGTTCTGCATTCTACAGAGAATTAAATTAATACACTAAATTAAATTAATATTACTTACATTAAATTATTACATTAAATTAATACCAAGTTAATTTTAGAGTAACAACACTCATAAATCTGGACAGTCCCTCTTTTCCTCCAGCCACCCACCCAACTACCATCTCCCAAAGGAACCTGGTATTTTGGAACTAGGAATACAAAGTTTTTCCCAGGGGAAATCCATTGACAGCACTCCTGGAATTCTTCCCCCTCTTCCCTCTTCAAGAAACTGAAAAATGAAGAATAAGGTGGTTATCTGACACATGCAGGTATTCACCTCACTCAAACGCTCTGGGGTTGAGAGGAAGAAAAAAAAGGAATTTTTAAGCACTGTGCACATCACTATTCACAGACAAACAGCACACCAGTGCCTAATTACTCAACAGGACTAGTTCCTTTTTTCCAGAAAATAAAGATAAACAAAATGGGTACAGCAACTTTTAAATCTTTGCTCTGCCTGGGACTGGTGGAATTTGCAGAAAAAAACTTTAACCTTCTAACCAGTCTTCTGACCAGTTAATTAGCCTAACACAGCCACACAGAAGAAATTTAAACATTGCTGCACATCACAAAATAGAGAAGAGAAAGCTTAGTGGCTGAAATTGACTTTTTTGAGGAACAGGCGTCCCAAAGACAGAATGCAGAAATGAACAGCAAAACATAGAGCCTTCAACACTGCAAAAAGTGTGTCCTTTACCTCCCTTTTTTGTAGTTTTTCAGCCTCATAGTTTAAGACTTGTTCTCTTAAACCAGCACACTTGGCCTTTAATTCCTTGCTCATCTTTTCCAGCGTGGAAACTTGCTTTTCAGCAGAGTTTGTGGAAAATGTCATTAAAGCATCCCTGTGCAGCAGCTGATGGAATAAATGGCTTTCCCTCTGGAGCTGGGCCAATGCCTCCTGTGTGGACAGAATCACAGAACCACAGAATCAGTAAGGCTGGAAAAAACCTCTAGGATCCTCCAGTCCAACTGGGAAACCAACACCACTAAACCATGTCCCCAAAGTGGGAATAATGTGCTCCACTCTCACCTGAGGTGTTACACAGGACTCCAGACCCCTCTGCCCAGCCCTGCCCCAGATGCCCAACACCAACAGGATGCCTGCCCTATTCCCCTCAGAAATACCATCAGAAAAAAAACTTTTCAAACACTTCTTAGCATGGCCCAACACACACAACTCTCAAAACCAGAAAGCTGGGGACATGTTAAAACTAAAGATGCTGGCCGGCATCTCCAGCATTAGTGAGTGGGTTGAACTACCACACTCAAGTTCCCCATCACTACAGAATCCCATCAGCAGCAGCAGATGCTGATCCAAATGAACAAGAAGAAATAAAATAATGTGACTGTGTACCTATGACTTTTGGCCCCAAAACAGCAAATCTACTGCTTGCTCTGCCACAGCTACAGGTCTTTTTGCCAAAACTGACAGAAACAATGACAGAGAAAACAATGTTGCCTGGAACTGCAGTGTCTTTCAATCCCAGAGAAAACTTGCCTCATTTATTTTTAAAGGACACTTTTCCTGTAAATGCACCATACCTTAGGGCTAAAACAGACTGATTCTTCAGAATCACTCCAAGTGCCATCATTCCCCTCCTTGTCAGAGCTCCTTCAAAAACAAAGCAAGATGAGTGCTATGTCTCTAAAATCACCCCTCAAGCAAGTGGGAGGGGTTTGTAAAGTCTCACCTTACTGAGCCTCCTTCACAAAGGTCATCTGTGGCTGTTCAAAGATTCAATGACATGCTGACATTAGATTTGGCAAGCTCACAATTAAACAGCACACACAGACATTTAACATGGACAACTCTACAGCTCCTACAGAATGAAACTGGCCACAACTGGACCCAAATGGGCGTGGTGACTGCTGCAAGAGTCACACCTGAGTGTCGGTGTACGGATGCACCTCTGTGCCTCCTGGAACACTCTGTGTGGCACCTGTGGGTGCAGGTCCCTGTGTTCTTATATTATTTAGAATACAAATCACTATCCACCTTCTCTACCCATCCTGCTCAGTAACACCTGATATTTCAAGCCAACAAATGTTCTCTTATTACAGATACCCAACACCCAATTCCCTGTTGACAGGGCTGTAACATTTGCCTCAGAGCAGGAGGCAGTGCTGCTTCTCTTGAGTTGACCACAAGCACATGGAATGGATGTGGCACAAGGACTCCTCCCCAAAACATACACTTCAGAGGACCCCAGAAGGTCTCTCAGGATCACCCCAGCTTACCCTCTAACCCTCTGTTGCTGCAGCACAGCAAAGGGACTCTCATGATGTGCTTTGCACTGCCAGCCAGACTGCACTGTTAATGCCAATAAGTGCTCCCTGAACACTCTCTGCTGTCCATTTGACACACAGCTCTGATATAACACACTTCAAAAAGCTGAAAGAAGAACAGGTCCCAATCTAGAGTTCATTTATATTAAAAAATTAATTCTATAGGACACAATCCTGTCAGTAGACATGGAGCACACAAATCACAACAGCCTGACAAGGCCAAAAAGTAACAAATCAGCACATTCACAAAGCTTCTTGTGCTGCTCCTCCTGAGGCCTGCACTGAATTCACCAGGGAGCACAGTCAGTGCTGACAATACAAACCACCTCAAGAAAAGGCCACATCATTTTCCTCTTGAGCTCCTCCATAGTTAAGGATACTACCTCCTCTGTCCACAGCAGGTGCACCCCAAAAAATTGGAGCAGCTCCTGCCTGCTCAGGAGTGATGACTATGCTGGTATCTTCTGCATCACACACAGGAGCTTCTCCTGTGTTCTCCTGCTCTGGTTTTTCTTTTATCCCTCCAGCAGCTCCTGCCTGCTCAGGAGATCCAAGGGCATCCCCTGCAGGAGCTTCTGCTGTCCTCCAGTTTTGCCAGGTACTGACTTGTACTGCACAGAGAAAGAGAGGAAATAAAGTTGGTAAAAAGAACCACATGCTGGCACAACAGTTAACACCAATTTATTATCCCCCCTGCAAATATTTATAAAAATTCATAAACTCCTCAGTATTCCTAAGGGTAATACACACAGAACTCACTCCAGCATTCCCTGCAGTCACATTCACCCTATAAATGCACATTCCCACCTTCCGAGTTATTAACTCCTGCTCAGAACATTTTTTCAGCCTGCCTTTTAGGCACACATAACCACCTGAGAGAATCTCAGTGCTAACCAAAAGCCCAGGTGACAGAATTGCTCTGGTACCCCCCCCTTCCACCCTCCCAAAGGAAGATAAAAGGGAATAGGGAAGAGAGACTTTAAGGTGTGAAAATAAGACCAGAAGAGGTTCAGTGGAAAAGGAAGAGACAGAATACGTGGGACAAGGAACAAATCTATAGGGAAGAGGCACTTTAAGGTGTGAAAATAAGACTGGAAGAGGTTGACTGGAAGAGGAAGAGACCACACCACTTATTCTAATTATAAAGTTCAAAGGTTACCGTAAATGGCCATGGAGATCAGCATAATCCACAGCTATCCTCCCATCTTTGTCTTCATGGGAAAAATTGGCTCCGTGAGAAAGGAGAACTTTGACCAAATACATCTCCCCAACAGAAGCAGCAATCATGAGTGGGGTTCTGAAAGATTCAAAACATGCAATGCCATGGATCATCTGACACAGACACTGTCATTATTTTCATCCCTGCTTGCTCTCAGAAGAAGTATTTTCCCCATTACTTTACAATGAACACATTTGGATAAACACTCAAGGAGCAAACCAAAGTCTTTGCTTTCCTGGACCCCCTTTTCCTTCCTGGACCCCCTCCTCCTTCTGGACCCCCTCCTAATCCTGGATCCCCTCCTATTCCTGGATCCCCTCCTATTCCTGGACCCCCTCCTCCTTATGGATCCCCTCCTCCTTATGGATCCCCTTCTCTTCCTGGACCCCCTCCTTCTCCTGGATAAATCCCTTACCTTTCATGCTCATCTCGAGCATGCACATCAGCTCCTGCTTTCAGGAGATCTTCTAATATCTCCTCGTGTTCTTCAGTGATAGCAAGAGTTAGTGGGGCACTGCCCTTCTGAAAAGTCAGAGAAATGCATCATGTTAATAATCAAAGTAAAAAAAATCTGTAAAAGAAATATCGATGCAACTTTCTGAAAGGACTTCTTGAAGAAATATAAACATTTACCTTATTCTTGGCATCCAGTTTGGCACCATGCCTGAGTAACAGCCCCACGAGTTTTTTACTACGAGCCAGGATGGCCAATTGGAGGGCAGTGTTGCCATCGATGTCTGCAAGATTTGGGTCGGCACCCTGCTCTAGCAGAAAAGTCACACAGTCTTGTTCTCTGAGCTGTACTGCCTGGGAATAACACACACACACACACAAAAAAAAAAAAAAAATGAAACACTTCCAAAATCACGTTTCACTCCATCACAGCTCACCCAGCTTCTGACCACTGGGAAAGAAGAGCACCTGCAAAGATGATCTGACAGGTGCCTGTTCCACTCCAAACCCAACAGGCGTGTTTCTGCACAGCTCTGCCTAGAGAGTCCTGCCAGACACCTCTCCTTTCATGCACAGTCAAGAAGCCCCTCTTCCAAGAGCAGAACTTCTCCCACTCACCTTCATCAGGGGTGTTCTCCCAAAATTGTCAGCAGCATCCAACTGGCTGCCGTGCTTTACAAGGAATCTGGCAACCTCTGTGTGGCCGTTGGCACACGCCAGATGGAGAGATGTCCTGAGAATCAAACATGGGAGCTTAACACTGACAGGCAATGAAAGAACCAAAGCTGTGGCACCACCCAGCCCGGGGGACCCCGACCAGACCCTGCTGCTCTTGCTGCCTGCTGCTGCTGCAACCCCGCACACATCACCCACAGGGCAGGAGAGACCTGGGGAGGCCTCAGCAGCTGCAAGAGAACCCTGCAGGGAGAGCAGGGCCAAGCAGCAGCCCAGCACCTCCAGGAGCACTGGCACCCACCCAGCAGCTCCCAGCACTGGAAAGCTCTCGAGTTCCCCCTCCCAGCTGACAGGGCACATCTTGCTTTGCAAGCAATCAGCTCCAAGGGGATCCCACACAAACCCTGCAGGGGGGATGCTCCCACAGGCCACCCGAGAATGCTGCCCACAGCCCCTCACCGATTCTGCTTGTCACGGCAGTCGATGCCCCAAATCTTGACCCATGAGTGCCAGAACCTCAGTCAGGACAGGTGACCGTGGGTGGCAGCGTGGTGCAGCCTGTTCAGATCTTTCTCCTCAAGCTCAGGGCCGCTGGTGCTGGTGGCATCATCACGGGGCCACACAGGATTGTAACGGGGCACAGCCCTGTAGTGACGGTGATGCTTCCTGCTGAAGAGCCCCATACCAGGAACTCTGCGGGGTGCATGGCATGGCCCCGCGGGAGAAGCAGGAGGACCCGGCAGAGCCAGAAGGGTGGGTTAAGGGTTGGGTGGGGAAGGGCTGGAAGGGTGGGGGTTAAGGACAAGGGAAGGGGAAAAACAGGGACAGGGGAGGGAGGAGACAGACGGGGATGAGGTGGATGCAAGGGGAAAGGCAGGGACAGGGTGGGAGAAAGGAGCAAACCAATGTCAAGGATCAGGAGCAGCTGGAGAGACACAGCCCAGCGCAGCTCAGCACAGGAGCCACAACGGCAGAGTCGCCGCTAACGGCAGTCGCCAGGGGTAATGGGGGGCGGGGCCGAACCA
>CM041114.1:24771359-24803308 GCA_023079485.1 Archilochus colubris | reverse complement strand
GTGTTGGATTGCAGATGGTGCTCTATGCAGCAAGTGCCCTTCTTGCTTCTGTTGCTGTGTTCTCCCTGAAGCAATCTGACCAAAATGTGCAGATGGAGAAGAAAAGGAGGACTGGAGTGCCTTGGGTGTGCCAGTAGCATTCCCCTTCCTGGCGGGTGCTGTTGGATTGAAAAGTGTGCTTGCTCTTGGCTGAAGCCAGGGAAAGCCCTTCTGTTTAAGTGCCTCAGCTGCTCTGGTTTTAAAATGTAGGAGGTGTCTGCAGTGCCCCCCATGTGTGTGTGTGTGTGTGTGTGTGTGCTGGAAAGCATTGCAAGCTGGGTGAGAGGGGAGCACTTGTGTTCCTCAGCTCAGGCCTCAGAGCAGGAGGAGGCCCCCTTTGCATTGCTGGAAGCATCTTGCTCGTTACTGCATGGACCACAGTTTATCTGAGAGAGAGATCCTGCACCTTGAAGACACTGGAGTGATTTATTTGTGGCCATACTGATATTCAGAAACTTTCTTTTTTACATAAGAAAGTTTAATGCCAACAAAGAAAATATTTAACACATATTTAGCACATTAAAATCTCTATTCTGATCATTTTCTCTCTATCAGCTCACAAAATTGAGGGGATGTGATGTTTTGTGTTAAGATTGTTCTCACCATTAATCAAGATGCACTCTAGGAGTAAATAAGTAGCAGCAAGTCCTGCTGGTTGTAAAAATCTGTTGTTTTCCCTGTAGGTGAGGACTCAGGATCTACTTTCGATGTGTCATCACCAGAAAAAAAAAAGAGGCCTAAAGGAAGCCAGTGACAACGCTGGGGTGCAGGTATGTGAAGCCAAATATTTGGCATTAGAGTCTGGACTGGCAAGTGGCATTATAGAGTAAATTGCATTATACAGTAAGGTAAAGAAGAGTAACCAGAAAGTGACTAATGGTGATGGCAGAGTCCTGCAGAGGAAGGTTGTGTTTCTGTCTGAAGTTGGTAGAGTCCTCCTAGGATGGGGAAAAATCCTTGCCAGATGCTGGAGATTTGCTGCACTGCTGCTTTGTTTCCAGCTGGTTTCCTTCAGTTTTGACCAGTGTTGTTCCTGCTGTGCTGTGCAGACAAACAATGCAGTCAAATGCTTTTTTTTTCCAAAGCAAAATGCATATTGAAAGGAAGAGGGAGATTTGTAACAGAGAGATGTGTGTGATTAGACATGCCTGGTCTTCCCCTTTATAAGAGAAAGTTCATACAAGAAGCCCTGAAATTTGGTGCCCTTTGAAGCTTTCCCTGCCTCTGCAAAACACGTGTGTGTTTGGCCATGTCAGGAAGTGTTTGAAAAGGCTTTTTTCTGAGGGCATTCATGAGGGGAATAGGGCAGGCATCCTGTTGGTGTGTGGCATCTGGGGCAGGGCTGGGCAGAGGGGTCTGGAGTCCCTGTGTAACACCTCAGGGGAGAGTGGAGCACATTATTCCCACTTTTGGGACATGGTTGAGTGGTGTTGGTTTCCCAGTTGGGCTGGAGGATCCAGAGGTCTTTTCCAGCCTTACTGATTCTGTGATTCTATGCTATGACTCTGTCCACACAGGAGGCATTGGCCCAGCTCCATTGGCCCAGGCATTTATTCCATCAGCTGCTGGAAAACCTGCAGGAGCAGCAGCTCATCCAAGGAAGGGCAGTGACTGTTGCCCAGGAATTGTTTAATGAAGTTCTCCAACAAGTCAGTGCTGCTGCTGAGAAACAAGTGTACATGCTGGAAGAGAGGAACAAGAAATTAAAGGCCAAATGTGCTGGTTTAAGAGAACAAATCTCTAACTAAAAGGTTGACAAAGTAAAAAGAGAGGTAAAGTGTACAGTGTTTGCAGGCTTGAAGGCAACTTTCTTGGTGTTAATTTCTGTTTGTGTTTTGAGGCCCATTCTGAGAGACCTTCCTGTTGCTCAAAAGGTCAGTTTCAGCCACTGACCTAAACTTTCTGTTGTATATTTTGTGTATATTCTGTTGTGTGTTTAGCAATATTTAAATTTGTTCTTTGTGTCTGTGTTAAGGCTGATTAAATGGTCAGAAGACTGGTTAGAATCTCAATTAAGCTGACATTTCTTTTTTCCTCTAAACTCCGGAGCATTTGAGTGAATACCTGCATGTTTCAGATAACCACCTTATTCTTCATTTTTTGGATAATTAAAGATGAATAATACTTGAGCCTTTCTTAGGTGTTAGAAAAGGGAAACCCTCATGAGCAGGTGCTGATAATTTGGAGGTGCTCAGCTGTTGACTGCTGGTGGCAGGCAAAATTTTCCTACCTTTTGAATTGAGTCCCAAGACAGGTCTAGCTGCATAGTCAAATAAGTTAAAGTACAGGCATAGTTCATGTTCTTATAACCTTTTTCATACTCATGTAACCATTTCATCAGGGCAATGTCAGAGAGCTGCAGCAGGGGCTTGCTGAAGCTCTTAAAAAGCTGTCTGAGGCAGAAGCTTCACTGGAAGTTGCTATGAGGCGCTGCAGGAACCTGAAGGAAGCCAACCTGGGCTTGAAAAAGGAATTGAGAGAGGCTAAATCCAAGGTACATGAAGTTGTCCCAGAATTCCAGAACAACCTCCAGCACATCCCAGAGATGGGATGGTGTGTGGAGGACTCACACTGTTTGATAAACTTGGTGTCCATGTCTGTGACATGAAGACACTGTGTCCTTACTTGGTCCAAGGATTGTGTGTGGGAAGGTGCTCTGCAAAAGAGACTGACCTGTCTGTTGCTTATTCCACGTGGTTTGGCCCAGCAGGTTGTCTGATTTCTGAAGGACAGTAGAAATTCTGGACTGCTGCACTTGGGCTTCTTTATGCTCACTGTGCTTCCCCTCACACTCCCCTCTGGTAACAGACAGAATCTTTTTGGTTGGAAAAGACCTTAAAGATCAAGTCCAGGTGTTAACCCAGCACTGCCAAGACCACCATAAAATCACGTTCAGAATGGTTTTGTACCTTATTCTCCATATATATATATTCTGAAACAGAAATCATCTTTATTTCCTTATGAGAGGGGTTAAAGTGACTGAAGGCAGTTTAGGAGAGGGATCGAGTTTTATTTCATATTTTCAATGGAGGAGGAAAGCAGTGGATAGAGAGAGTGCCATGAGTCCCTTAAAGAGTTGGAGGGTGAGTGTTGGTGCTTGGAACCATGCTGTAGGGGATCAGGGGAGGGATAGGAGAGAGCAGTCTAGAGGATGGCAAAGTAACAGGGTTTGTGTTCATTTCCTAGTAGGAGTGAAAGCTTGAATGTATTTGAACTGATGACAGTTCTTTGGGTAGCAGGTGTGTGCAGACATGGGCAGTCATGCTTGAGTTCTTCAGCAGCAGTTGTTTTTTCTCTAGAAAAGCTCTCCCAGTTGATATGGATTCTTGCTGTGTTTTAACAGTGTCGGGAACTGGAAGAGCAGCAGCTTCGATATGAGCATCAGATTCATGGCTACAAGGATAGGAAAAGAAAACTAAGAGAGAAGTCCCAAAAACTGAAAGACCTCCTGTCATCATCTTCTGAGACCAGGGCTACAGTAAAAGAGCTGGAAGAGCGTGTGCAGTGGTAAGAGACTGACACAGAGAACCAAGGTGTCTGTCACTGTCTGGGGTTGTGTGAAAACCACAGCACAGCCTCGTTGCATCACAGCAAGTTAACAGATGGTTTTGAAGATGCTTTTGTTTGTGTTTCCCCTGCTGCTCTTTAAGAATTGCTGCTCTGGTGGATTTCTCTAATAAGGCCTGTATTTCTTTTTAAGCCTTTCCATGGAAAATGCCAGACTGGAAGGCACAGTCCAGCAGCAAAGACGTATGATTGAAGCCCTTGAGGGAACCCTGCAAGCCTTTGCCTCAGTAAGCTGGTCCTCACCTTGCCTTGTTGTGAGCTCCTGAGCCTCCTTACCCATTGCTGTGGGGAAATGCTAAGATGAGGTTTTCCTGGAGAGCTGAGGGGAGCTCAGTTCCTGCTTTCTCCTGCATACAGGCTGCTGGGACAGCATCCTGGCCTGTCCCCAGCTTTCTGGTTTTGAGAGTTTTCCGTGGTACTTCAGGAAATGCTCCTTAATGCTCTAAAAGTGCAGGATTTGTCCCAAATCCAGTGGTGTGACTGTTGTCTGCCCTAGGCCCTTTCTGGCCTCAGATGCTGCTTCAGACACTTGCTGTCCTGGGAATTCCCCAGGGGCTATTGATGGCAAGCAGCTTGTGCCAGAGGCCTGACTGGCATCCCCAGGCTGGAAAACAGACTCCCCAGAGCTTTTGCTGTGCAGAATTGCTTTTCCTTTGGCCACTCGGTGTGCCTTTGTTTTCCTGAAGCAGTGGAGAGGAATGCCTGTGGTATCATTGCCCATGCAAGCCTTGGAATTCCCCACTGCTGCTGCTCAGTGGTTGGTTTTAGCTTGGATAAGGTGCTTTCAGCTGTGGTCTGTGTGAATAAATCATTTTTGTATTAACTGGTGCATGAGGGGTCTGGTGAAGACTGCTTGTGAAAGTGTGACTTTGCTGTAGTGCTGCTGAGGAGAGGAGAGGGAAAGCAGTCAGGGTGCTGGTCCTTCCCCTTTGGTTCACAGGGCATGGTTTTCAGATGTCCTGTGGGTGGGAAAAGCTCCTCCTGATGGTTTCCACTGAAGTTTCTTTGTGTCCCGCACGGTGTTCTCCCTCTCCTTGAAGAAAAGAGCAGAGGAGATGACTGCAACCAGTTTTACAGTGCCCTCAAACTATGGCCATTTTGATCATATGGTGTTGGGTATAATATGTTGGGAATAAAGAGGTGAAGAGGTGGATGTAGTAGAGTCTGGAACTTTCAGGCTGGAAAGTCAGAGTGTGTCTTCTTGCTTCTTTTACTGCTTTTGTAGATTCATGACCGCCTGGAAGACTTGATGACCAGCTTAGGAGCTTCACGGGCAGCTGCAGAGGAGCAGCACCAGCAGCAGGTACATGAGAGGCTTGTGTGTTTTCTACTTTGCTTTTTCTT
The DNA here is from genome assembly GCA_023079485.1 of Archilochus colubris. Classification (NCBI taxonomy): domain Eukaryota; kingdom Metazoa; phylum Chordata; class Aves; order Apodiformes; family Trochilidae; genus Archilochus; species Archilochus colubris. The sequence goes on along the minus strand of CM041114.1, from coordinate 24,798,358 downwards.
ACAGAGTGCTGCTAAAGCATCCAGTAAACTTGTGTTCTAGATAGTTGAGCTGAATTAGCAGGTTCTGTTCCACTTTGGTGCTGGAACTGCTAGGCAAATCTTGGTCCCTTTGGGTAACAGCATAAATAGCACTGCTGATCTGAAAAGTTTTTCCTTTTGTCACTGTTGCTTTCACAGCTGCAAAAGCAGATTGTGCCATCTCTGCCATCAAAGGATTTGCACAGCGTGAGGAAAAAGAGGCTGAAGCCAAGATTGCACCCTGGAGACCACGGTTCTCCTCTTGGAAGGAGAAAGAATGAACTCTTGAAACAGGTGAGCCCAGGAAACCCTCCAGAGGACCAGCCAATACCCAGCACCCCCTTGTTCACCTTTTTGTTGAGTACTTCTCTATTCAGGTGTTTCTCTTATTCCTGCTCTTCAGGCTCAGACTCCCTTGTGATTTAGGGATCCTCCAGGAAGCAGATAAAAGCTAGCTGGGTCCCTGTGTGTAAATTTCGGAGTGGTTGTATCAGGCAGAGTTGCTGGTGTGGTTTGCTATCAGCTGACCACATGGAGTAAGGATGCAGTTGCCCATGTTTTCCTGGATTTCTTCTGGTCATCTTCTGACCCCTGCGTTTCTGGGCAGGGTAAAATGTTTCATGCTTCCAGTTCAGTTTCTGGAGGAGCTGCGGCATACTTTGAGGGCAGTGGGAGCCTATAAACCTTGCAGAAAAACATACTTAAGGAACAGGGGGCAAATGAACTAGTGCCTGGGAAACAAGAAAGAGCTGCCAGATTCCAAGGAGCAGTCTTTCCCTTTTCTCCTTTTCTGCAGAGGTAAAAATATAAGTACAAATTCAGGGCAGCTGCCAGCTCTTGGCTGGTTTGGCTGAGAGAACAGCAAGAGGGAGAAGAAACGTGAATCAAAATCACCTCTTTGCCTTTGCTTCAGTGGGGGCATCTGTTTCCATTGTTAGATACTGGCCTGTTGGGTGGGAAATCTGATGAAATATTTTCCGGAATTGTGTCCCTTGGCTTTCTGTGGCAGTTGGCTGACAGATGGAGGTGTAGTGCAGCTGCTGTGGGGGGAAGGTGAGGTGCAGGTCCTGCCTGTAGATCCTGTTGTGTGCCAATAGCAAAGCAGTTCTGCTGATGGGTAAAGCTGAAAAGGTGATGTGCAAAGCAGTCTCTGCAAGGGCACCTCAAGGGCTGCTGTTGTGTAGAGGCAGGGAGATGGGAAGAGTCCCCACAAGGCTGTCAGGGTCCATGAGCTCCAGGGGCAGGAGCAGTCCCACACCCCCTCCCCAAGAAGAGCAGCAGAGCTCTGGTAGCAGCAAGCCATGGGGATGAGCCAAGAGTGCAGATCCCCAGGGCAGCCCCTGGGGACAGGCAGATCTGCATTCCTGCCAGGACATGGTGTCCATGGGTAAGGGTCAGGGCTGAGAGCAGGGAGACCCAGCCCAGGCCACCATGTGGAATGCCACCATCACTCAGAAGAACTGTATGAAGCTGGCTTTGCCCAAGTTCACCCTCAGTGCCCATCTTAGGCACGACTTGAGCTGGAGAAAGTTCATGTTTTGCTTTTGTAAATGGTGTCATTGCTTCCCCGGGCACGGTGCAGTGAGATGATGCAGAAAATGTCGTTGAATTTGTTGCTCACTAGTGGCTGCCTCAGCCCACCTTTCCCTTGTCCTGGGGACCCAGAAGCAGAGTTCCCCAAAGGGCTTTTGAGGTGGTTATTGCTGTTGAGTAGCATGAAAGAAAAGTCACCTGCCTTTGCTGGGGCTCATGATTAGTGCAAAAGTTTGTCAAGTTTTTGTGTTTCTCTTGGAAGAGTTATTTTGAATGACAGGGAAGGTCATTCTATGGAGGCAGATATAAATAAAATCAGAGAAAGCTTAGGGTTGGAAGGGACTGCAAACGATCATAGAGTCCAACCCCCTGCCTGAGCAGGATCACCTGCAGGAGGTCGCATAGGAACAGATCAAGGTGGGGTTTGAATGTCTCCAGAGAAGGAGACTCCACAGCCTCCCTGGGCAGCCTGTGCCAGTGCTCTGTCACCCTCAGGGACAGAGGGAAAAAAATTCTCCTCATATTTATATGGAACCTCCTATGCTCAAGCATGTATCCATTGTCTCTTGTCCTCTCAAATAAGTGAAGTTTCTTCCTTCTGTTAGAGCCTCTTTCAAGTTTCCACCATGCCAGTTTCCTCCTCTTTTAATGACTGACAGGATATCAGGTTTGATGTTGAATGGATACAGAAAAAGTCTGCTTCTGGAGGGGGGAAGAGAAGGACAGAGCTGTAGCTGACCATTGGGACCTAACAGAAGGCTGATATTTCCTGCACATTTTTAAAGTAAACGGCTGCTTTCACCTAAAGTGGAGAATACATCTTCCTCCTTCAGTAAAAGCCATGTTCTGAACCACTATTTCAAAATTTCTCAGGGTAGAGAAAAAATAGATGGTGTGTTTGTCAGTTCCATAATGAAGCCTGACTGTGGTGACAGTGTGTAAAAATTCCTCTAAAGCATGGGACGTGGTGTTTGTGCTGAAACCAGAAGGTGGGCAGGTATGGGTGTGTTTGGCTTCCCGTGGGCACATGAGCATCTCCCAGCAGAATAGTCCCAGTGCTTTTCCAGGTAGGCCTGTGGGTGAAATGCTGCCAGTTTGGTGCCTCTTGGTGTGTGACCTGCTGCAGGAGAACTAAGAAGGGCTGGGAACCTGAGGAATCCTATCAGAAATGATGTGACAGCTGTTCTTTTATAAAAGGAAGCCTTTGGTTTCACTCTGATTTTAGGACTGAGTCAGCAGATGACAAATACAGTCCTGGTGCCCAGCCCTTCACCAAGTTTTCACAGATTGACTTCTCTTCTATCCTGCTGAGTTCCTTTTCTTTTCTGTTTGTTTGTTTGTTTTGTGTCTCCCTCTACAGCTTGATGAACTTTTTTGGAAGCTGGAGTTAGAGCCTGAGGCAGGCATGCAGGGAGAAATCCAAACTCAGGCCTCAGGCTCAGTGAGCAGAGATGTCCATCCTGGGGAGGAACCAGGAGCAACTGGAGAAGCCCAAACAACAGCTGCATGCAGAGGTGAGAAACATCACCCCTCAGTTCTGAGAACAGAAGCCACCAAAGTGGCAGGGTGGGAGACTCCTTCTCTGAGGAACCCTTTTCTCTCTGCCCTCTCCTACAGAGACAGTGTTCCTTCTTTAGCAGCTTTGATGAATAACAGTGCTGAGAGGGAGGGATTCTTTCTGAAGGAGAAGAATTCAGAATTCTTGCCCGTGGTAGCTCTGGGGTTCTGCCTGGGTTGCTGAGGGGAGTGAGGAGGCTCAGGTGCCTCAGGGAGGAAATCTGTGCCCTTGCCACTGGGCAGGTTCAGCTGAGGGGTGGGAGAGTTCCCTTTTTCTTTGTGGTGGGTAAAAGTGTGTTACCTGCTTCAGGAGCAGGCAGCTTCCCAGGACAGACTGGAACAGAGCAGAGCCCATGACCATGATGAATTCAGAGAGAGAGCTGCTGCTCTGCAGAATTGGAGACCTTGAACAGGAATTGGACACTGAAAGGACCCTGAGGGAGAGCATTGTTCTAAAGCAAAAGTATGAAAAGCTGTATCTGGAGGAAGTGAAAAAGAGAAGATGCCTACAAAATAGACTGAGAAGGTGGGTACATGCTTTTTGCAGTGTTTTAAGGGATGACTTTTTTCTTGTGTGTTTTCCTCCAAAACTTCCTCTTCTACATCTGGTCAGCATTCTATCTGTAAACATGAGATGGCATATTTGTGAGGAAGGTTCCTTTAACCCTCCCTCTGTCTTAACGAACTAGAGAAAGCCAATCCTGCACTCCATGAGAAGTGCATTAGAAGAAGAAGAAACAGGGTTGCAGCCTATGAGGCATGGGTAAGCATTTTGAAATCCTGTTCTTTACTACTGCTGAAGAGAATCCATGAGCAGGGCTGTGCCAGTTGATTTGTAGTTCCAAACGATATGGTCTGTTTCTGTTCCTTTTCTGATTTTGTTTTCCATCTGCACTCTTGTGTCACAGGAGTCTTGGCACTGTTGATGTTTTAACTTGCTTCATTTACATGTGGGCCATGTTTTTCTTTCTCCCTGAAGAAGACCTTTGAACTGAAGGCCGTTTTTCTTTCTTGTTCATCTCCTTAATAATCAATAGTCCCTTTTCCCTGCAGCCAGGTACAAGGTTTGTAGCCAAGTACTGTTCAGTGTTGGGTGGAATTTTATACTGGCAATGTTTTGTCTCTTGATGCTGTTGGGTTTTGATTCCAGCTTAGTGATAGAAACCCTAATGCTGCAAAAATGTTGCAGTTACTCTTTGGTCCAATGGAAAGAATGACTGCTGCAGAGTACTTTCAGCCCTGATGTATTTGTCCTGCTGTGGCTTCTGTGGCAGTGAGAGGTCTGTGGAGTGAGAGTGCAGGGATTTCAGCTGTTAGAGTGGAACTTGTTGAAACTCTAGGAGTAGGCTGGTTTACCCCTCCTTGCCAGTTGTGATCTTCAGAAAGTTCTTGGTTGCGAGAGTGGCTATGTCAGGAGTGCCAGTGCTGCTGTGGAGTTGAGCTCCCAGCCTCTGAGTATCATCTCCCAGAGTCTCACAGGGTGCAGCTCACTCTGTGCTCCAGCAGCCTGGGTGGGGAGGCAGTCAGTCAACACTGCTTTCTGCAAAAGAGTTCTTGGGGAGGTGAGTGCTGCCAGGGAGCCCAGTATGAAGAGATGTGCAGTGAGATGAGAAGTACCTGCTCGGGGGGAGGTTTGGGATAGCTTGTTGGGATACCTTTTCCAGGGAGGTGGGGAGAAGGAGAACAGTGCAGGCAAGTTCTGTTCCCCAAAGGGTCTGTATTTTGCATGGCCCTTCATTCCCTTTTCCAGAAATCAGTGTGCTGGCTTTATTTCCACCCTTTTCTCTTTCCTCAGGCATGGATGAGAATCACAGAGATATGAAAGGAATGAATTAGTTGGAAACAAGATTCTTTTTTTCTCTTTATTCCATTGCACAAGTTATGGGGTGTCCTGTGGACCTTTTTTCTGAGAGCAAGCAGGAATGAAAGTAATGACAGAGTCTGTGTCAAACGATCCATTTCATAGAATGTTTTGAATCCTTCAGAACCCCACCCATGATTCCTGCTGCTGGTAGGAATCTTCATTTACTCAAAGTTCTCCTTCATTACAGTGCTGATGTTTCCCATGAAGACACTGCTGGGCTGACAGCTGAGGATTATGCTTTTATTCGTGGCTATTCCAGGCCTCCAAACTTGAAAATTTGCCGACCGCTCATTGGGATCTCGTCATTTCCTTACGCCTCCCACTCCACAACAAGCACCACGTTGTTCTCCTCAGTATGAGTGCCCCAAGCCTCCAAGCTGACCATGCAGAAAAAGTCAAATTCTACACTCACATGCACTGCCTCACCCAAAAGATTCCTGCAGATGCTCAGATCATAACGCTTGGTGACTTCAACACCGGAGTAGGAAAGAACTATGAAGCCTGGAAAGGAGTCTTGGGCAAGCATGGTGTTGGAAACTAAAATGACAACGGACGTCTCCTGCTGGAGTTTTGTGCTGAGCAGCAGCTCACCATCACCAGCACTCTCTTCCAGCAGAAAGACAGCCTGAAGACAACCTGGAAGCATCCTGGATCCAAGCACTGGCACCTCACTGACTGTCTTAGTGCGCCAGAGAAATGTTGGCGACGTCCGTCCTAGCCGAGCGATGCCTGGTGCAGAATGTCCACATGCCTTGTGCCATGCAAACTTACCCTCTGCTTGAAGCCCAAACCTAGGAGGGGTGGAATCCCAGGGAAGAGGCTCAAAGTTAGCCATCTTCCAAAAGGTAGAGTGAGAAACAGCTTCCAGGTGAAGCTTCAAGCTGGGCTTTTAGATCATCCCATAGATCCCTCTCCTGAAGCACTTTGGCAGCACATTAACATAAGCATCCTGCAGTCCTCTGAAGAATGCCCAGGGTACTCCTCAAAGAAAAACAAAGATTGCTTTGATGAAAATACCCAGGAGATCCAAGGTTTGTTGACAAATGTTGGGGAAACAGTTCAGAAATGTACAGGTTGTGAGCAATCCTGACTTTAGGCCACATTGGGTTAATGGTTATTGAGGCCTAGTTAGAGCTTTCTGAGAATGAGCTAATGGGAAAGAGATAACTTAATTGGCAACAGAAGAGGAAAATAATTATGTGAGAAGAATCTTTCCGTGAGAATGGTATGTGTAATTGGAATACAAAGCCACCTGCATGATAAAATGGTGTAAACAAGGCTTCTCTATATAAAGTGAGTGCAAGTTGTTAATAAACGATTTCATACAATCATACTGATGTGCACATGGAATCCTTAAGCCTCCGCAGACTGTTTTCCCACAAAGAAGAGAACCGCTCGCCAAGCACACCTTGCTCAGCCATCTTGCCATTTCAGAAAAGCAGCCTTTCCTCTGAATGCAGTGAGCTCCAACAGAAACTTGGAGACAGCCACAACAAGTGGTGGATCAGCCTGGCAGAAAAGACTGAACTGTGCAGGGTATGGACCCACAGGACACCAGGTCCAAAGCCCCCTACTCAGTGCAGATGGCCAAATGCTTCTCACAGATAAAACCTCCATCCTGACCCTATGGTCTGAACATTTTCAGACTCTCTTCAGAGTCAGCCAAGGCTCAGCAATTCAGCACATTACACAACAACTGGTGAAAAACCAATTGGACACAGCCCCTACTTTGGGAGAGACTCATACAGCAGCTGAAAACTGGCAAGGCAGCTGGGGCTGATGGAATCCCCCCTGAAGTCTGGAAGCATGGAGGCAGAGAACTCCATGGTCAATTTCACGAGCTCCTTGTGAGTTGTTGGGAAGAAGGGGTGCTACCACGAAGATCTCTGTGGTGCAGTCATCATCACCCTGTACAAGAAGAAAGGAGAAAAGTCAAACTGCTCACACTACTGAGGTGTAACTCTGCTCTCCCTGGCTGGAAAAATCCTTGGAAGAGGACTGTGGTTTTTCCCTGTAGGTGAACACTCAGGATCTACTTTCCATGTGTCATCACCAGTGAAAAAAAGAGTCCTAAAGGAAGCCAGTGACAACTCTGGGGTGCAGGTATGTGAAGCCAAATATTTGGCATTAGAGTCTGGACTGGCAAGTGGCATGATAGAGTAAATTGCATTATATAGTAAGGTAAAGAAAAGTAACCAGAAAGTGACTAATGGTGATGGCAGAGTCCTGCAGAGGAAGGTTGTGTTGAAGTTGGGTAGTTGTCTTAGGATGGGGAAAAATCCTTGCCATGATGCTGGATATTTGTTGTTCTGCTGCTTTATTTTCAGCTGAGCAGTGTTCCTGCTGTGCAGACAAACAATGCAGTCAAATGCTTTTTTTTTTTCCCAAAGAAAAATGCATATTGAAGTGAAGAGGGAGATTTGTCTGTAAAAGGCAGATGTGTGTGATTAAACATGCCTGGTCTTCCCCTTTGTAAGAGAAAACTCATGCTGAAAAACCTTGGAATTTGGTGACCTTTGATGCTTTCCCTACATCTGCAAAACATGTGTGTGTTTGGCCATGCTAAGAAGTGTTTGAAAAGATTTTTTTCTGAGGGTATTTATGAGGGACATATGGCAGGCATCCTGTTGGTGTGTGAGACATCTGGGGCTGGGCTGGGCAGAGGGGTCTAGAGTCCTGAGTTACACCTCAGGGGAGTGTGGAGCACATTATTCCCACTTTTGAGACATGGTTTAGTGGTGTTGGTTTCCCAGTTGGACTGGAGGATCCTAGAGGTTTTTTCCAGCCTTACTGATTCTGTGGTTCTGTGATTCTGTCCACACAGGAGGCATTGGCCCAGCTCCAGAAGGAAAGCCATTTATTGCATCAGCTGCTGCACAGGGATGCTTTAATGGCATTTTCCACAAACTGCTGAAAAGCAAGTTTCCACGCTGGAAAAGATGAACAAGGAATTAAAGGCAAAGTGTGCTGGTTTAAGAGAACAAGTCTTAAACTATGAGGCTGAAAAACTAAAGAAAAGGGAGGTAAAGGACACACTTTTTGCAGTGTTGAAGGCTCTGAGCAGTGTTTTGCTGTTCATTTCTGCCTTCTGTCTTCTGGGACCTGCCTGTTCCTCACAAAAGTCAATTTAGGCCACTAAGCTTTCTCTTCTCTATTTTGTGATGTGCAGCAATCTTTAAATTTCTTCTGTGTGGCTGTGTTAGGCTAATTAACTGGTCAGAAGACTGATGAGAATGTTAAAGTTTTTTTCTGCAAATTCCACCAGTCCCAGGCAGAGCAAAGATTTCAAAGTTGCTGTATACCCATTTTGTTAATCTTTACTTTCTGGAAAACAGGAACTATTCTGATGAGCAATTAGATACTGGTGTGCTGTTTGTCTATGAATAGTGATGTGCACAGTGCTTTAAAATTCCATTTCTTTCTTCCTCTCAACCCCAGAGCGTTTGAGTGAGGTGAATACTTGCATATGTCAGATATAACCACCTTATTCTTCATTTTTCAGTTTCTTGAAGAGGGAAGAGAGGGAAGAACTCCAGGAGTGCTGTCAATGGTTTTCCCCTGGGAAAAACCTTGTATTCCTAGTTCCAAAATACCAGTTTCCTTTGGGAGATGGTAGTTGGGTGGGTGGCTGGAGGAAAGGAGGGACTGTCCAGATTTATGAGTTGTTACTCTAAAATTAACTTGGTATTAATTTCATGTATTAATTTAATTTAATTTATATTAATTTAATGTATTAATTTAATTCTCTGTAGAATGCAGAAAGAGACCCAAGAACCATCTCATACAAAGTCACCAGAGTAATATCTGCAGTCAACCTGTGGCTTTTGCATCAAACAGATTGCTTTGAGTTTTGTTAAAAAAATACCATGATTCAGTGTATGCTGGTGTATTGTTCAAAAAGTATAATATTATCTATAGTATATAATAGATTATTTGTTTATGTATTAGAAAAGAGAAATCTCCATGAGCTGCTCCATGAGTTTGCAGGGGCTGACTGCTTGTGACAGGCAAAATTTTCCTACTTTTTGAATTCAAGACAGTTGTAACGGTATAATCAAATAAGTTAAAGACAGAATTCATGTCCTTATAACTTTTTTCATGCTCATCTAACCATTTAATTTAATGTCAGAGAGCTGATATTAAAAAGCTCTCCGTGGCAGAAGCTTCACTGGAAGTTGCTACGAGGCGCTGCAGGAATCCAATCTGGTCTTGGAAAAAACAATGGGAGAGGCTAAATCCAAGGTAGATGAAGTTGTCCCAAAATTGCAGAGCAAACTCCATTCACAGATTGCTTTGAAGCTTTAGTGCTGAGCAGTCCCAAGTCTTGGTAACTCTTGCAGGTTTGACTGCTATGATACAGGCTGCCCAAAACCCTTCAGGTCAAATGGGTTTGGTCATTCCTAATCTGTTCCTGCCAGAGATAATTCTTTGTGTCTGAATGTTTCAGAACTGATGGAAAAAGAGAAAAAGGAAAAGCCAACAGAAAGCTTCGTGGAAGGTGGAAGAACACACTTCCCATCAGTGGCTGCAAATCCAGTTCACCATTACTCACCTGGGACATCCTGTCACCAGTCTGGTTTTGAACAGAAGTCCAAGTCCAATAGGAAGCATCCCCAGCTCACCCATAAGAGTAGAACCATAGATGAACAGGATTTCCTCTTCTGCAGCCAAGGTAAACATTTTGAAATCCCATCCTCAGCTACTGCTGAAGAGCATCTGTAAGCAAGGTTGTGCTTTTTAGTCTGAAGTTACAACTCATTTGCAGGGATTACTCTTGGTGTAACTCCTCCTCATGCCAACACAACATCTAAGAGGTGTGCTAGGGGTGAAAAGTTTGGGTTTTGAGGGCTGTTTTCCAAGAGTGCCCAGAAACCACAGATGAAGCCATAGGATGTTCCGAGCTAAGCTTTAAATTAACTTTTCTCATATAGGATGTATGACTATAATAAATAAATCTGCAAGAAATCTCACTTCATACCTCAGTGTGGGAGATCCTCTGTGTGTAAATTTGGTCATTGCTCTCCCTTTAGTCCTGGAGAGAGGGCCGTTCCCTCCACTCTGCTGGTTTATGGCCTCTCTTCTTTGGCCTTTGAAGTTACTGCCTGTTTTTGTATGGATTTGGAGGATGTTTTAAAAGTTTAATATTGCACAATGTTAATGGTGTGTTTTCTGTATAATTCTAGTACAAGTGGGAACTGGATGAATTTGTCTCTGAAGAACCGAGACATGGTAATGTGTCATGTTAAAGTAAGTAAAAAGATGACTATTCCTATCTCTTGAAAACATCTTGAAAGCTGTTTAGTTCCTCTGCTAAGCACAGGGGTTTTTTCTGGTATCTTTACACTTACTTGAACATGGAAACTTTCTGCTTACAAAATGCTTTGTAGGCAGCTGCTTGAAAAAAATAAAACAAACCAAGCAGAAAGGAATCTGACCCATTTCCTCCATGCAGATACACTTTACTTAATCTGAAGTCACCTTTCTCTGGAGTTAATCCTCAGTCACAAAAAAAAAAGGAGCCTTACACAGAGTTTCACAGACTTCAGCCATCACTTCTCCTTCCGTGTCCAGTGATTGCCTTCAGCACTGACCCGTAACACACACCCTCTGCTGTCAGTTCTTGGTCTTTGCTGTCCCTTACTCCTTGCTTGTGTTGTAGCTCCTCTGTTGCAGTCTTTTTATTTGAATAGGCAAGAAGAGGCTAATCAGTGACAAAAGTTATCCTTTCTTTAGGGAAACATCACTCAGTAGTGTTCAGGCAATCATCAGGGGAGTTGAATGTCATCCATGGCATCAAACATGTTCTGTGATGTGAGGCCAGATGTCCCAGGAGGAATTGCACCTATTTTGTGATGATTCCTCCAGAGTCACAGCTTTGCAGTGACTGGTGCTGTTTCAAAGCAGGAAGCCCCTGAGCCCATTTCCTTCTGTTGCTGTCTGCTTTTAATCACAGAGAGTGTTCAGCTCTGGCTTCGTAGCCGTAATGTTCTGACAGTGACCTCTTTGCCCCTCTCTCCTGTAAAAGTAACAGCAGGAATCTTGTCTCTTTTCTCCCCAGACTCTGATGAACTTTAAACTACATTTTTGAGAGCTTATTCCATATCTTATGATGGATCAGAAGAGATGAAAATATGTTTTTGTCAGTCTGAATAAATGTTCTGAGTCTGTTGGATGGATGACAGCCCTGTTGCCCTTCCCTGGTAGTTTTTTTATGTGTAGTCCCCTCCCCCTCTCCTTCTCCCTCCCCCTCCCCCTCCCCCTCTCCCTCCCCCTCCCCCTGTCCCTCTCTCTCTCACTCTCCCTTCTCTCCCTCTCCCTCCCTCTCCCCTTTCTTCCCCTTCCTTCACCCTCTCCTCTCCACTCCTCTCCTGTCGCCTTCTCCCTCTCTCCTTTCCTTTTTCACCTTTCCCCCTTTTGTCCTTTGCCCTTTCCACCTTTCTCTTTCTCCATCCCATTTTCTCTTTCCCCTTTCTCCATTCCCTTTCTCCATTCTCTTTCTCCATTCCCTTTCTCTTTCCCCTTCCTCCTTCCCCTTTTTTCCTTCCCCTTCCTCCTTCCCCTTTCTCCTTCCCCTTTTCCCTACCTCTTTCCCCTTTCCCCTTCAGCTCTCATTCCCCGCCTCTCATTCCCCCCCTCCCATTCCCCCTTTCCCATTCCCCCCCTTTCATTCCCCCCCTCAAATTCCCCCTTCCCCCTTCCCTTTTCCCCTGCCTTCCATTTCCTTTTCTTCCCTCCCCTACCCTCCCCACCCTCTCCTTTTTTGTAATTTTTGTAAATAAATTGATTTGGATTTTCGTTTTAAAATTTTCATCAGTCTCTGACCCTTATTTCTTGCTGCTACAAAACGTGCTCCTCTTTACCCTTTTTCATTTTTTGCACGCCTGGTTTATGGAATTGAATAGAAAAACCCTCATATTTGTCAAACAAAAACCATAGCCTGCTTTTCAAGAGTGCATAAAGGGCCTTGGCAGTAGAAAGACTGCTCCAGAAATCACTTGGGCACCAGCAATGTGCTCATGTCCTTTGCTGCGTGTCTGGCATGGCTCAGTTTTGAGAGCCAGAGCTCAGCTCCAGTTCCCTGTTGTGGGCCAGAGAGTTCATTTTCCTAAGGAAAGCACATGGACAGTGTATTTCTTCTCAGTGCTTTCTGATGCCACTCAAGTTTCAGAGCCTCATTCTAAAAGAGGCTTCATGGCAGCTCTGCTCTCGAGCTGTCACACGTGTCTCCACACCCAGCCCTCTGATCTGCTCCCTTTTCTTTCAGACACAACTCACAGCAGCAAACACTCATCTTACCATCTCCCTTTGGGGATCCAGTCAAACTTGTGCTGCCTCTGCACAGAATGACTTCTGCAGCCTGACCAGCACACGACAGACACATCCTGCAGAGGGGGACAGGACTTTCCTATTTGTCAGACAGAAAGAGGAATTAGGATATCCCCAGAGGGAGCAGCTCTTCAAGAAACAGGCAGTAAGCTCTAAGGCACAGACACCTTTGCCATTCAACTCTCTTATGGAGAAAAGAATTCACTCCTGAATACTTGTCGTGGAAGCATTTGGTTCCTGCAGAGAAATCTCTGGGGGAGTCCTGTTCCCAGCAGGTCCCACAGCCAAGCAGAGAGCATCAATCCCTTGGTGGTCAGCAGCTGGAACAAAGGACCTCATCAACAGATTTTCCAGTCTATTTGCTAGTTTGTGTTTCCTGTATCTAGGGTATATCTCTTGATGTCACACCATCCCACACTGTCATTCTGAAGTTAAGAGGATATCATTTCATTTCTGCAGACCTCTGCTTATTGTAATGTACGGCTAAAAAACAAACCAGGTGCGTCCTGGTTTGGGGCAGGATAAAGGTAATTTTCTGTCTTGTACTTTTGCTTTCTTTGCAGCTGCTGCCCACAGACACTGCTGCTGTTGAGAAAGCCCACGCTGCTGCTCCTGCTGCAGACACCACAGCCTCTCCCCCTCAGCACACACAGATACTTGTTGACCCTGGGACGAGGAGAAAAGGAAAGCCATGGAAATGAGAAATGAGCCTGTTCCAGGCAGGTGAAGGACAAATAGGGGATTGCTGAAGCAGAGTGGGCAGGGGACAGAAAGGCATGGGATGCACCTGACCTTTAGCAAGCCCTTTGCCATGCTCTACCATTGTCCTGTTGTAGCCAGACTGGGGATGTCTGTATTGAAGAGGTGGGTGATGTGGTGGGTGGGAAGTTCACGAGATGATGAGGGTCACAGTGCCATCAGGGATCCAAAGTCCTCCTAGCAAGCAGTGATGGTTCCTCAGTGTCCACAAGTTGTGCCAACACTGTTTGCTGTCTTCATAATCCCCCTGTGGGGTGGGACAAAAGGCACTTTCAGCCCCTTTGTGGATGAAGCCATGCTGTGGCTTTGGAGATGCCCAGGCCTAGAACTGGCTGGGACTCTGTCACAGAATCATGGAATCATGGAACGAGCTGGGTTGGAAGGATTCAAGATCATCTAGTTCCAACCCAACCCATTCCATGATTCCATGATCGCACTCAAATTAAACCAACTCTTTCCCTGTCCCCATGGAACTCACTTCATAATCCAATCCACAGCATCAGCCTCACTCAGCAGTAGTATCTCTTGGAGCTGCTCCAGGATGAGCTTCCCATGCTCTTCCTGCTGTGTGATCCTACAGATCACTACCATGACCCTCCAGATCATTCTGTATCACAGAATACCTCAGGCTGGAAGAGACCTCTGAGCATCTCCTTGTCTGAGTGCCCTGCTCAAGGCAGGATGAACCAGATGAGGCTGCTCAAGGGCTTTCCCAGCATGGCTTCAACCAGCCAGGTGGAGGAGAGGGACAATCGAATCTATTGGATTGTGTGGATTTGATGGCCTGGCACATTAGAGCCACAAAAGTATAAAGCCCTGGTGGACACTGGTGCACAGTGCACCCTAATGCCATCGAATCAGAAAGGCACAGACTCCGTCACTATTTCTGGAGTGACGGGGTGTAGCGGGAGGAGCCCTTCTTGCTCCTAGGGCTGATCCTGAGGCCTCAGGGTTTAGCCCATTCCTGGACGATGTCCTAGGGCTGTTCCTGGGGCTCTACCTCTTCTTGCCTTCTCCTGGAGCTCCTCGAGCTGTGAGCTTCTCCATCCTCACTGAAGAGTGAGAACTCTCTCCATGGGTGTCAGCTGCTCTCTTATTGGCCCCCTGCTCCTGCACATGCTCAGGAGGGAGGCCAGACACAGGTGAACCCATACCCACTCATCAATAACTCAGGGCACCTGGTCCTGTCTCACTACATTTCCCCCTTTTTTTTTTTTTTTTTTTTTTTACACAGACATTTACATAGTACACAGACATTTACATATTTACATCTTTTTACATATACACCTTTAAGGGGAATTAAACATCACACAATTTACATATATTTTTAGGGAGAAGTCTCAACCCTTACACATATTTTGGGGAGAATTCTCAACCTTCTTTCTTTCAACCTTCTTTCTTTAAGGGGAATTAAGCATACCCATATATTCGCTCGATGTCAGCCCCTTTCTGGCAAAGTCTCTGCAAGTTGTCTGAGCACTCTTCACAAAGACTCTGCAAATTGTCCCAGGCACTTGCCCTCTGTTCCGGGGTTTCTTTCCTCATGGGCCTTGGGATTTAACCCTTCCTCATGGGATTTCCCTCTGCTCAAGGGCTTAGCCTAGGCATATTTCACAAAGTCTCTGCAAGTTGCACCAGGCACTTTTCACAGAGTCTCTGCAAGTTGTTCTTCTAGTTATTATTCTCCCTCCTGTATCTGCTCTTCTGGCTTGGTTTCCCTCTGTTCCGGGGTTTCTTTCCTCATGGGCCTCGGGATTTAACCCTTCCTCATGGGATTTTTCCCCTCTGCTCTGGGGTTTCCTGTCCAGAGAGCTTGTTGATCATACCTTACAGGGAGAATGTTCTTGCAGTTTCTGTGCCAGCTAGGTTTTCTGCAGGCTGCCCACATTCTCCACCAGATGTAGCGGGAGGAGCCCTTCTTGCTCCTAGGGCTGATCCTGAGGCCTCAGGGTTTAGCCCATTCCTGGACGAAGTCCTAGGGCTGTTCCTGGGGCTCCGGGATCTACCTCTTCTTGCCTGCTCCTGGAGCTCCTCGAGCTGTGGACTTCTCCATCCTCACTGAAGAGTGAGAGCTCTCTCCATGGGTGTCAGCTGCTCTCTTATTGGCCCCCTGCTCCTGCACATGCTCAGGAGGGAGGCCAGACACAGGTGAACCCACACCCACTCATCAATAACTCAGGGCACCTGGTCCTGTCTCACTACAACGGGGGGATCTAAAGAACTGACTATTGTGAAGGCTGATGTGAGCCTCACTGGAATAAAGTGGCATAAACACCCAATAGTGACTGGTCCAGATGCTCCGTGCATCCTTGGCATAGACTACCTCAAGGGAGGTGATTTCGAGGACCTGAAAGGGTACCGCTCGTCCTTTGGTACTGCAGCTATTAAGACTGAGAATGCAGAATGGCTGCATACTTTGTTTGGCCTTTCAGATAAATCCTTTGTAGTGGGGTTGCTGAGAACTATAAACCAGTGGCTGCCAACTGCTACTTCAGTAGTGCATCGAAGACAATATCGCGTCAACAGAGATGCTGTTATCCCCATTCACAAGCTGATCTGGCAACTAGAGAGCCAAGGAGTGATCAGCAAGACTCACTCACCCTTCAACAGTCCTGTATGGTCAGTGAAAAAGCCTAATGGAGAGTGGAGGCTGACAGTGGACTATCGTGCCCTGAATGAGGTTACACCACCACTAAGTGCTGCTGTCCAGCACATACTAGAACTTCAGTATGAGCTTGAGTCAAAGGCAGCCAGGTGGTATGCTACTATTGACATTGCTAATGCATTTTTTGCTATTCCTATAGCATCAGAATACAGAGCGCAGTTTGCCTTCACCTGGAGAGGTGTCCAGTACACTTGGAATCGACTGCCCCAGGGGTGGAAACACAGTCCTACCATCTGCCATGGACTGATCCATGATACTTTGGAAAAGGGTGGAGCTCCAGAACATCTACAGTACATCGATGACATCATTGTGTGGGGTGACACAGCAAAGGAAGTCTATGAGAAAGGTAAGAAGATAACTGAAATCCTTCTAGAGGCTGGTTTTGCTATTAAAAGGAGCAAGGTCAAGGGACCTGCACAAGAGATACAGTTTCTGGGAGTTAAGTGGCAAGATGGACGTTGCCACATCCCCATGGACGTGATTAACAAAATAACAGCTATGGCCCCACCAACTACCAAAAAGGAAACACAGTCCTTCTAAGGAACTGTTGGTTTCTGGAGGATGCACATTCCTTTTTATAATCAAATTGTGAAACCTCTCTATGAGGTTACCCGGAAGAAGACAGATTTTAAATGGGTCTCAGAACAACAAGCTGCTTTTGAGAGTATTAAACAGGAGACTGTGCAGGCAATGGCCCTTGGACCAATTTGAACAGGGCCAGACATCAAAAATGTTCTTTACACCGGAGATGGAGGTGATGGTCCTACATGGAGCCTCTGGCAGAAAGCTCCAGGAGAGACTCGAGGCCGACCTCTAGGATTTTGGGGTCGAAACTACAAAGGCTCCGAAGCCAACTACACAGCCGCTGAGAAAGAGATACTGACCGCATACGAAGGAGTTAGAGCTGCTTCAGAAGTGATTGGAGGAGCACAGCTCCTCCTAGTGCCACGATTGCCTGTACTGGGTTTTATGTACACAGGTAGAGAATCTTCCCATCATGCTACCTATGCTACCTGGAGTAAATGGATTGCTTTACTCTCACAGAGAGCTAGGATAGGAAGACTCAATCGTCCAGGAATTGTAGAAGCAATAACACATTGGCCAGAAGGCAAACACTTTGGAATGCCACCAGGAAAAGTGGTGAAACGGGCTGAAGAAGCCCCACCATACGACCAACTACCAGAGAGTGAGAAACAATATGCTCTTTTCACTGATGGATCCTGTCATCCGGTAGGAGGCCATTGAAGGCAGAAAGCTGCTGTATGGAATCCTACACAACTAGTTGCAAAAACAGATGAAGGAGATGGTGAATCAAGTCAATTTGCAGAAGTAAAAGCCATCCAATTGTCTTTGGACATTGCTGAACAAGAAAAGTGGCCGAGACTTTATCTCTATACTGACTCATGGATGGTAGCAAATGCCTTATGGGGTTGGTTAAAGCAATGGAAGCAAAACAACTGGCAACGTAGAGATAAACCTATCTGAGCTGCTGAACTCTGGAAAGACATTGCTGCTAGGTTAGAGAAACTTGATGTAAAAGTGCGTCACGTAGATGCCCATGTACCTTCATATCGACCTACTGAGGAACATCGAAACAACCAACGAGCAGATGAGGCTGCTCAAGTGTTCCAAATAGATTTGGACTGGGACCGTAAAGGTGAACTGTTTTTGGCCAAATGGGCCCACAATGCTTCAGGTCATCAAGGCAGGGATGGAACACATCGATGGGCTCGTGACCGAGGGGTGGATTTATCTTTGGACTCTATTGCGCAGGTTATCCACGATTGTGACATACATGCTGCAATTAAGCAAGCTAAAAGGTTGAAACCTCTGTGGTATGAAGGGAGATGGTCAAAATATAGGTATGGGGAGGCCTGGCAAGTCGACTACATCACACTGCCTCAAACCCGCCAGGGTAAGCGCTATGTGATTACAATGGTGGAAGCAAGTACAGGATGGCTGGAAACATATCCTGTGCCTCATGCCACAGCCCGGAACACTATTCTGGGCCTAGAGAAACAAGTCTTGTGGAGACATGGTACACCAGAAAGAATTGAGTCAGATAATGGAACTCATTTCAAAAATAGTCTCATAAATAACTGGGCCAAAGAACACGGTATTGAGTGGATATACCATATTCCCTATCATGCACCAGCCTCAGGTAAAACTGAAAGGTACAATGGTCTGTTAAAAACTACCTTAAAGGCAATGGGTGGTGGAACTTTCAAAAACTGGGACAAGCACTTGGCAAAAGCTACCTGGTTAGTTAATACCAGGGGTTCCATCAATCGAGCTGGTCCTGCTCAGTCAGATCTTCTACACACAGTAGATGGGGACCAAGTGCCTGTGGTGCATGAAAAGAATCTGCTAGGGAAAGCAGTTTGGGTTTATCCTGCCTCGGGCAAAGGCAAACCCATTCGTGGGGTTGCTTTCGCTCAAGGGCCTGGACACACTTAGTGGGTAATGATGAAAGATGGAGAAGTACAATGTGTACCACAAGGGAATCTAACACTAGGTGAGAATTCCTAAATTCTGCTTGTTTAACTTAATCAGTAATGCATAGATTCTTTGGGAGTCGTGAATTGTATCCCTCCTTAACTACTGTTATGTGAATTGTTGCATAAACTAACAGTGTTCTGTGAGTGTTTTTCAGGATGATTTTGTGATGATGAAACCAGAACTAGGTTCGTCGGCTGTAATCCAGTAACTTCCTTGAAGTTACCATCTGCAACCTGCAACTTGTGGACCATGGACGTGAACTGTGAAGACTGCTTCTTCTTTTGAGAATCTGTTACAATAGATGAACATCTGTAATCATAGACTGAACTACTTAGTGAGTTTTAACACTGAGAGATAGTAGTAATTTGTGTATAGATATGTTTAAGGATAAGAGATAGTAATGATTGGAGCATGACGCAAATGGTATGGAATAAGGGGTGGAATGTCCTGGTTTGGACCAGGATAAAGGTGATTTTTTCTGCCTCGTACTTTTGCTTTTAACTGAGTCTCTTTAAGTAATTGCACTTGCTGAAATTAACAGCAAGTTTCTCAGACAGTGTGTGCTTCTAGGATTGATAACACTTGATGTTTATAGTTACTGCTAGAGACTGGTATGCAGAGCCAAGGACACTGCTCAGCTCTGAGGAAAACATTTTACCGTCCAGGAGGATAAAGAGGTCCCACCTGAGCCCTCCTTTGGGGAGGAACAGACATGATAGATGCCAGAATTGACCAAACAGAGTATTACATCCCATACACGTCATACTCAGTATAAATTTTAGGGATCACGAGGGCCAAGCAGTGATTTCTGGATTTCCTGATTTCCTGCTTTCCTGCTTCCCTTCCTTCACCGGCATCCTGGAAGGATTCTGTCCGTTCGTCTGCCTGTGGTCCTGATCCGTGCCAGCCCATATCTGTGTGTTCCTGCCTCCAGTTCCCGACTGCTGCCGACTCCAGGAGTCCAGCCTGGACTTTCCCAGGGGCTGCCCTGCAGCCTCGCTGGTGATATGAGAGTTATTGGGGGAGAGGGGGGAGGAATGTGGTATCCATTTTCCTGTATATTTGTATATATTTAGTAATTTTTCCTATTTATCATTACTGTTTCATTAAAGTTGTATAGTTTAGTTTCCAACCCGTAAGTCTCTCTCCCTTATTCTCTCTCCTTTCTTTATCAAGGAGGAGAGAGAGACTAATAGAGAGCGTCTGTTACTCGGTTTAATCGCCGGGACAGTGTTAAACCGTGACATCCAGTTACCAATCCACCTGACAGTCCAATCATCTGTTCCTCATTTCTTCAGTTTTCTTATGAGGATGTTTTGGGAGACAGTGTCTAAAGCTTTATTGAAGTCAAGGTATATGACATCCACTGCTCTCCCTTCATCTGCCCATTTGGTCATCCCTTTGCAGAAGGATATCATGTTAGTCAAGCACGATTTCTCCTTAGTAAATCAATGTTGGCTGCTCCTGAGAACCTTCTTTGTGTTTGCACACTCAGAGTACTGAATATTCTGTGAGGCAGACTTTTCCTTTCCTACTCAGTATTGAGAGCTACATCTACCACTGCAGAGATGTGAAATCCCCTCAGTTTTAACACGTTTTCTCCTTCCCCTCTTTCATCCTCCTGTGTGGTACTGACTGTAGCACAATGGACATTCCAGTAGGATTCCTAGTGGAAGCCTGAGGGCCTGGACTGATAGGATAAAAGGCAATGGGTTGAAGTTAGAAAAGAGTAGATTTGAATTGGATGTGTCACGGTTTAACACTGACCCGGCAATTAAACCGAATAACAGACGCTCTCTTTAATCTCTCTCTCCCCTCGATGAAGAAAGGAGAGAGAATAAGGGAGAGAGACTTATGAGTTGGAAACTAAACTACACAACTTTAATGAAACAGTAATGGTAAATAGGGAAAAATTACTAAATATATACAAATATACAGAAAAATGGAAACCACATTCCTCCCCCCTCTCCCCCAATAACTCTCACGTCACCACCGAGGCTGTAGGGCAGCCCTGGGAAAGTCCAGGCTGGACTCCTGGAGTCGGCAGCAGTCGGGAACCGGAGGCAGGAACACACAGATATGGGCTGGCACGGATCAGGAGCACAGGCAGACGAACGGACAGGATCCTTCCAGGATGCCAAGGGAGGAAGGGAAGCAGGAAAAGATCTGGAAAAGATCTGGCTTGGCCCACGTGATGCCTCAAATTTATACTGAGTGTGACGTATATGGGATGGAATACTCTGTTTGGTCAATTTTGGCATCTATCTTGTCTGTTCCTCCCTAAAGGAGGGCTCTGGTGGGACCTCTGTATCCTCCTGGACAGTAAAATGTTTTCATGCAGAGCTGAGCAGTGTCCTTGGCCTGCATACCAGTCTCTAGCAGTAACTATAAACATCAAGTGTTATCAATCCTAGAAACAGACACTGAGAAACTTGCTGTTAGTTTCACAAGTGCAGCTACTTACAAGGGACTTAGCTAAAAGCAAAAATACAGAAACAGAAAACCACCTTTATCCTGGCCCAAACCAGGACATTCCACCCCTTATTCCATACCATTTGCGTCATGCTCTAATTGTTATTAACTCTTATCCTTAAACATATCTATACACAAATTACTACTATCTCTCTGTGCTAAAAATCACTAAGTAATTCAGTCTACCACTGCAGATGTTCATCTATTGTAGCAGATTCTCAAAAGAAGGACCAGTCTTCACAGTTTATGTCCATGGTCCACAAGTTGTAGATTGCAGATGCTAATTTCAAGGAAGTCACTGGATGTCAGCCGATGAACCTAGTTCTGGTTTCATCACCACAAAATCATCCTGAAAAACACTCATAGAACACTGTTAGTTTATGCAACAGTTCACATAACAGTAGTCATGGTGGGATACAAGTTCATGACTCCCAAAGAGTCCATGCATTACTGATTAAGCTAGACAAGCAGAAATTAGGAATTCTCACCTAGTGTTAGATTCCCTTGTGGTACACATTGTACTTCTCCATCTTTCATCATCTCCCACCAAGTGTGTCCAGGCCCTTGAGCGAAAGCAACCCCACGAATGGGTTTGCCTTTGCCCGAGGCAGGATAAATCCAAACTGTTTTCCCTAGCAGATTCTTTTCATGCACCACAGGCACTTTGTCCCCATCTACAGTGTGTAGAAGATCTGACTGAGCAGGACCAGCTCGATTGATGGAACCCCTGGTATTAACTAACCAGGTAGCTTTTGCCAAGTGCTTGTCCCAATTTTTGAAAGTTCCACCACCCATTGCTTTTAAGGTAGTTTTTAACAGTCCATTGTACCTTTCAATTTTACCTGAGGCTGGTGCATGATAGGGGATATGGTATATCCACTCAATACCATGTTCTTTGGCCCAGTTATTTATGAGACTATTTTTGAAATGAGTTCCATTATCTGACTCAATTCTCTCTGGTGTACCATGTCTCCACAAGACTTGTTTCTCTAAGCCCAGGATAGTGTTCCGGGCTGTGGCATGAGGCACAGGATATGTTTCCAGCCATCCTGTACTTGCCTCCACCATTGTAAGCACATAGCGCTTACCCTGGCGAGTTTGAGGCAATGTGATGTAGTCGATTTGCCAGGCCTCCCCATACCTATATTTTGACCATCTCCCTTCATACCATAGAGGTTTCAACCTTTTAGCTTGCTTAATTGCAGCACATATGTCACAATCGTGGATAACCTGCATAATAGAGTCCAAAGATAAATCCACCCCTCGGTCACGAGCCCATCGATATGTTCCATCCCTGCCTTGATGACCTGAAGCATGGTGGGCCCATTTGGCCAAAAACAGTTCACCTTTATGGTCCCAGTCCAGATCTATCTGGAACACTTGAGCAGCTTCATCTGCTCGTTGGTTGTTTCGATGTTCCTCGGTAGCTCGATATGAAGGTACGTGGGCATCTACGTGACGCACTTTTACATCAAGTTTCTCTAACCTAGCAGCAATGTCTTTCCAGAGTTCAGCAGCCCAGATAGGTTTATCTCTACGTTGCCAGTTGTTTTGCTTCCACTGCTTTAACCAACCCCATAAGGCATTTGCTACCATCCATGAGTCAGTATAGAGATAAAGTCTCAGCCACTTTTCTTGTTCAGCAATGTCCAAAGCCAATTGGATGGCTTTTACCTCTGCAAATTGACTTGATTCACCATCTCCTTCATCTGTTTTTGCAACTAGTCGTGTAGGATTCCATACGGCAGCTTTCCACCTTCGAGGGCCTCCTACCAGACGACAGGATCCATCAGTGAAAAGAGCATATTGTTTCTCGTTCTCTGGGAGCTGGTCGTATGGTGGGGCTTCTTCAGCCCGTTTTACCACTTTTCCTGGTGGCATTCCAAAGTGTTTGCCTTCTGGCCAATGTGTTATTGCTTCTACAATTCCTGGACGATTGAGTCTTCCTATCCTAGCTCTCTGCGAGATTAAAGCAATCCATTTACTCCAGGTAGCATCGGTAGCATGATGGGAAGATTCTCTACCTGTGTACATAAAACCCAGTACAGGTAATCGTGGCACCAGGAGGAGCTGTGCTTCAGTACCAATCACTTCCGAAGCAGCTCTGACTCCTTCGTATGCGGCCAATATCTCTTTTTCAGCAGCTGTGTAGTTGGCTTCGGAGCCTTTGTAGTTTTGACCCCAAAATCCTAGAGGTCGGCCTCGAGTCTCTCCTGGAGCTTTCTGCCAGAGGCTCCATGAAGGACCATCACCTCCATCTCCGGTGTAAAGAATATTTTTGATGTCTGGCCCTGTTCGAATTGGTCCAAGGGCCATTGCCTGCACAATCTCCTGTTTAATATTCTCAAAAGCAGCTTGTTGTTCTGAGCCCCATTTAAAGTCTTTCTTCTTCCGAGTAACCTCATAGAGAGGTTTCACAATCTGATTATAAAGAGGAATATGCATTCTCCAGAAACCAACAGTTCCTAAAAAGGACTGAGTTTCCTTTTTGGTAGTTGGTGGGGCCATAGCTGTTATTGTGTTAATCACGTCCATTGGGATGTGGCGACGTCCATCTTGCCACTTAACTCCCAGAAACTGTATCTCTTGTGCAGGTCCCTTGACCTTGCTTCTTTTAATAGCAAAACCAGCCTCTAGGAGGATTTCAATTATCTTCTTGCCTTTCTCGTAGACTTCCTTTGCTGAGTCACCCCACACAATGATGTCATCGATGTACTGTAGATGTTCTGGAGCTCCACCCTTTTCCAAGGTATCATGGATCAGTCCATGGCAGATGGTAGGACTGTGTTTCCACCCCTGGGGCAGTCGATTCCAAGTGTACTGGACACCTCTCCAGGTGAAGGCAAACTGTGCTCTGCATTCTGGTGCTATAGGAATAGCAAAAAATGCATTAGCAATGTCAATAGTAGCATACCACTTGGCTGCCTTTGACTCCAGCTCATACTGAAGTTCTAGTATGTCCGGCACAGCAGCGCTTAGTGGTGGTGTAACCTCATTCAGGGCACGATAGTCCACTGTCAGCCTCCACTCTCCATTTGGCTTTTTTACTGGCCATACAGGACTGTTGAAGGGTGAATGAGTCTTGCTGATCACTCCTTGGCTCTCTAATTGCCGGATCAGCTTGTGAATGGGGACCACAGCATCTCTGTTGACACGATATTGTCTACGATGCACTACTGAAGTAGCAGTTGGCAGGCGCTGGTTTGTAGTTCTCAGCAATCCCACTACAAAGGATTTATCTGAAAGGCCAAACAAAGTATGCAGCCATTCTGCATTCTCAGTCTTAATAGCTGCAGTACCAAAGGACCAGCGGTACCCTTTCGGGTCCTCGAAATCACCTCCCTTGAGGTAGTCTATGCCAAGGATGCAAGGAGCATCTGGACCAGTCACTATTGGGTGTTTATGCCACTTTATTCCAGTGAGGCTCACATCAGCCTTCACAATAGTCAGTTCTTTAGATCCTCCCGTCACTCCAGAAATAGTGACGGAGTCTGTGCCTTTCTGATTCGATGGCATTAGGGTGCACTGTGCACCAGTGTCCACCAGGGCTTTATACTTTTGTGGCTCTAATGTGCCAGGCCATCGAATCCACACAATCCAATAGATTCGGTTGTCCCTCTCCTCCACCTGGCTGGAGGCAGGGCACCTCTAAGCTTGAGCACATACAGCATTGTCAGTATGTGCATTACTGGAGCTTGCATCCCCAGTACTCACACCTGATGTGCAGGGATCTTGAGTCACCAGCATATTTGGATTGGGTAGCTCCACACTGGAGATTTGAGCAGCCATCTTTTTAGAAGGACCTCCTTTTGCCTTCGGCTTACTCATCAACTTAATCACTCGGTCCTGTAGGTCAGCAGTAGGTTTCTTGTCCCACTTTGTCATGTCCTCTCCACACTCACACAGGAGTGCCCATAGAATTCCTCTTGGGATATTCTGTTTCCCTCGATTCTGTCTCATAGGAGGGCGTCTCCTCTTAATGGTGGCAATGGGGCGTCCTCCGTCTGTCTGAGGAAAAAAGGGTGAATGCAGTTTCTCAGATGCTCTCTTGATAGCTGAGACCCAGGCCCGATGAGGGGCTGTGACAGCCTCTTCACACTCTCGTGCAGTTTTAATCACATCACCCACAGCTGTATCCACTTCTACAGGAACCCATAGCAGTACTGATAGAGTATGGTTAAAAGGTGATGGTGCAGCATGCACAAACCTTTGCAACATAGGTTTAGGACATGGTACGTGATAAGGGTCTTCAATGCCATCATCATTATAGATCACTTCTCGTACAGCCAATTCTTCCAGATACCTGATAGCTTTTCCAAGTGTGGCTGCTTTGACCTGTGGGCAATCTATTGCCTCTTTATAGGGATATCTCTCCTTTACAGCTGACAAGAGTCGTTTCCACAGGCTAGTAGTTCCAGCCTTTTCCCCAAATGCCCGATCAATAGCTGCATCTTTGGCTACAGGGCCCAACTGCCTAGCTTCCTTCTGAGTTAATGTTATGGTAGCAGCCCCATCATTCCAGCATCGGAATAACCAAGAGAGGAGTGGTTCACCTGTAAAACGGCTGTAGTCTTTTCTCAGAGTACGCAAGTCTCTCATGGAATAGGGCTGAGCAGATTCTGAGTCTGAGTCCTCATCTGACTCTGCTCTAGCTGCTCTAGCTGGTCTAGGAGGAGAGCCATTATCCTCTATTTCCTCTATCACCTGGTCATCTTGTTCAGACTTGGAAGGGTTAATTTCTGATTTCCATTGTTTTCCTTTTCTCCTAGTTACAGGGTTAACGAGTAACTGTGTGGGCTGAGGGGGAGAGGCTGAGGCATCTGCAGCAGTGGCAGCAGCAGGGCTTGTTTTCTGAGCAGCAGCAGTGTCTGTGGGAGTAGACACAGCAACTGGAGCTGTAGCAGAAACACTGGCAATGCTTGCCGACCTTATCTGAGTTGTGCCCTTGCGTGAGGGGGGGCGAGCAGCGGCTGCAGAGGCAGGAGTGGGGGTGCTCTCTTTACGAGGCGAGCTCGTTCCCCTAGTTGTAGTTGTCTTATTCCTCACCAATATATAGTAGCACATGAACACCTGAACACCAAAAATAAGAGGCACAAACCTATAACAATCATAATGCCATTTAGACAAGAATCCACTGAACTCAGCCCAAGGGTGGTATGTTTCCTCAAAAGAACTCTGAAAACATAATTACGAACAAAGTTCTTAATCCTTCTATGAAACATCACTGCACCATACACCATGATATACATCAATATTGAGGACCATATTGCAACGATGGTCCTTAAGCGTCTCTTACGATAGGAAAGCCACATATTAGCACTCATTCCAGCTGCAAAAATACACATCACATTCCCTAAATTCCAAAGGTACGGCATGATTGGTTTAATTTCCAACCCTGTGAAATTTCCAAAGGAAAAAGTCTGATTCCAGCTCAGGAAAGCCATTCTTTCACTGGAGTTGGAATTCAAACTGTTCAGACAATTTAGTCAAAATTTAAACTGGACTCGAGCCAAGTAGCTCGGGCCCCACGTTGGGCGCCAATAAATCTGTCACGGTTTAACACTGACCCGGCAATTAAACCGAATAACAGACGCTCTCTATTAATCTCTCTCTCCCCTCGATGAAGAAAGGAGAGAGAATAAGGGAGAGAGACTTATGAGTTAGAAACTAAACTACACAACTTTAATGAAACAGTAATGGTAAATAGGGAAAAATTACTAAATATATACAAATATACAGGAAAATGGAAACCACATTCCTCCCCCCTTTCCCCCAATAACTCTCACGTCACCACCGAGGCTGTAGGGCAACCCTGGGAAAGTCCAGGCTGGACTCTTGGAGTCGGCAGCAGTCGGGAACCAGAGGCAGGAACACACAGATATGGGCTGGCACGGATCAGGAGCACAGGCAGACGAACGAACCGGATCCTTCCAGGATGCCAAGGGAGGAAGGGAAGCAGGAAAAGATCCGGAAAAGATCTGGCTCGGCCCTCGTGTTGCCTCAAATTTATACTGAGTGTGACGTATATGGGATGGAATACTCTGTTTGGTCAATTCTGGCATCTATCTTGTCCGTTCCTCCCCAAAGGAGGGCTCAGATGGGGCCTCTGTGTCCTCCTGGACGGTAAAATGTTTTCATGCAGAGCTGAGCAGTGTCCTTGGCCTGCATACCAGTCTCTAGCAGTAACTATAAACATCAAGTGTTATCAATCCTAGAAACAGACACTGAGAAACTTGCTGTTAGTTTCACAAGTGCAGCTACTTACAAGGGACTTAGCTAAAAGCAAAAATACAGAAACAGAAAACC
>CM041114.1:24753320-24771259 GCA_023079485.1 Archilochus colubris | reverse complement strand
TAAAATACAAATAAGGAACACAAGGAAATACCTGACTGGTAATGCTCTAGATGTTGATTTGCCTCCTGGGGTGGAATGTGATGTGTAACTCTGCATTTCAAAATAGTCCTTCCAGTATAAAAATCACTAAATTGTGGGATGTTTGGGTTTTTTTTGTCATCCTGATTTTAGGTATACTGCATTTTCTTCACTAGAATGGGGTGAGGCATTACACTAACCCAGAGTTGTGGGGTCTGAGCACTTGAGAAGCTGTTAGGAGAGCTGAATGTAGAAATTCATCAAGTGTGTCTCTGTGTTCTGTGAAGAATACAGCCTCTGCTGGTCATGGAGTGGTGTGTCATATTTCACCTGGAAAACTTCTTGTCTGTAGGTCTGAAACCACTCAGTCTGAATCTGGCATCAGTGATGCTGTCACGGATCAGTTTGAATTCCTTTCTGCACATGAATGTCTCTCTCTGTGAGTGTGAGTCAGTGTAGCTGGCCCAGGGACCCTGGGAGTTCCCACAGTGCATTTATCCAAACCACATTCACAGCATTTGCTCTAATTCAGATGGGGTTTTATTTCTTGAAAACAGGTATGTTAAAACCCTGTCATTACTTTTTTGTGAACAGATCAGTGCCTCCTCTGCACGTGTTTCTCTGGCCCAGCTTATTGTCGTATATGGAAATTCTTGTCAAATACTTAAAAAAAAAAAACCCAAGAGTCTTTTCTTTGTTATTTTAAATCTTATGCTGTGATCTGTAGCTGGATGACCATTGAGATGTGAACAAACCTTTGATTTTTAATACTTTGAAGTCATTGGTTTAAGTTTATAACATGTTTCTCTTTGGATACTATCCTACAGAGGGTTGTTCCCAGCTTGGGAAGGCAGGAGGGGAGTAGCTGATCAGCCTCAGTCTAATCCTGCAGTGTTACTCAGCTTCAAGACACAAGGAAGCCCTTCAGAAGCTGTTCACCATTTCTGAGACATCTTGTGAATTTTGTGTTAAAAAGCCAATGTTTGCAGAGTAATTTAGTTGGCTGTAAGTTCTGGACATTTCAGTGGGTCTGCAAGAGTTAAATGAGGAGTGTTTGTGTAACAGGGACAACTGCATGACTATTTGTTGCTCTCTGGTCACTCTGGTTCTGGATCCAGTTTTGGAATGCTGGAGAGTGCCATAAATGGCAGTGTAGGTGCAGTGGAGGGCACAATCTGTTGGTTTGAACACAGAGCGTGTAAGTTGTGTCAGTGTACCTGATGGTTTCTAGGAGTGTGTTTGTGTGGCAGATGAGCAGATGTGACCTTCTGGAACTGCTGTCATGCTGTGTTGTGCTGTGGAACTGCTGGCACGTTCAGTCTCTCACTCTGAATTGTGCTTTGGAGGAGAAGTGTATTTGTGTCTCTTCTCCAAGTGGATGGTGAGCTAAGGGGATATTTCTCCCTGAATAAACCTGAAGTTAAGCCATTCTTTGTTTGTTGAGTTCCAAACACTGCTCAAGCCTTTGGAACATCCTGGCTATGGTATTTAAAAGAAAAAGTATTTGATTGGAGCAAGCCTTGGGTTAGGAAAAGGAGGGGATGAAAGGCTTTTGCTGGTTAAAATAGTAATAATTGAGATGTCATTTAAAGCGTGAGGTTTAGATGAGATATGTCTGCATTTCTTTCCTTACCAGGGCCAAACTGTCGAGCCTGATCCCAGAGCTGGAAAGAGCACAGGAATTCCAAGGAGTTTCATGCTGGAGGTGAAAGATCCCAATACAAAGGGAGCTCTGCTGACAAGAACTGGGAAATATGCAATACCAGCTCTTAATGCATAAGTATGGAATTAACTGAACTGACCAAAAAGTGAACAAGAGAAATCATGGGGAAACATTGGAGTGCCAAAGCAACCAAAAAAAGTAGTTTAATATAAATACCTGTATTTTAGAAGGCTAACGTGAGGTGAGCAGAATTCCATCTCTTATTTCCTTTGAAAAAATCCAGAGCTTGGAAAATTTTTGCTTGTACCAGTCTTAAACTTTTATGTTTTTCCTTCCCCACCCTGCCTCCAGGGAAACATATGCCAGGGGAAAGAAGGAAAAGCTTTTCTGTTTATCCACTCCTCCTCCTCCTCTGATGATGATGATCCCATACCTGATGAGTTCTTGTCTGCTCTTTGCAAAGCCCTACTGACTGATGCAGCTTTTATTCCCTGCTGTGGGATCAGTTATTGTGAGGAATGAAAGTGTTCCTTGCATGTTAGTTAATTCAAAACAATCACATCTGATCTTTTGAGAGCAGAAACAGGAGATAAAGTTGCTTTGTTTCCAGTTCTCTTTCATCCTGAAGTCTATCCTGAAGGATGCTTCTTACAGAAAGGGGAAAATAAGCAGAAAGCTCTTTTCCCTTTTTATGTGTCTGGTTAAATTCCCTTTGCACACAGAAGGAGTATGAGCAGAGCGTGTAATTGTGCAGGTGATGACAGTCTTAGATATCAAACTATCTTGTCCACAGCCTTTTCTCTCATATAAGACTACTCTGGTGACTTACTGCTGACTAAAAAAATAACAAAACAAAACTGCCACTTTTTGAATATTTAAATAGTTAAATATTTAATCCTTCAGAACTCAGGATGTTTTCCTGATCACTGTTTTGTTCCCTAACCTTGAGGTTGGTGAATTCCACTCTAGTGTACAGTGGGAACAAGACTAGATAAAAGATCAAGGCACAACCTAACCCCATCTTCAAATGTTACAACAGTGAAATACCAAAACTGTGTGATTATTTGGTACAAACTAGAAATTGTTTTTACACTATTAAGCATTTATATCTTCATGATCTCCACTCAAGATCCTATTCACACTTTGACCATATACGTGTTTTTTACGATTGATTAGAACTTGGAAATTTCCCTCCTTTCTTTAAAAAACATTTTGATGATTCTAATTCTACACAGGTATTAGAACAGCATTACTGGAGTCTGAGGAACATACCTGCCCAGCCTGTCAGCAGAGGTTTCTCCTGATGCTCCAGTTGCCAACAAGTGCTTACCTCAGGTAAACATGATGACTTTTACATAAACTGCTTGTGAGAAAACTTTATTTGTAAAAAGGTGAAATGGAAGAGTTTACATCTCCTTACACAAGGCTTCACTGCATAAGGCCAAACAAATGATGGGGAAAGTCCTTGCTCTTATTTTACAAGAATTTTGAATTTTTTCAGTTAAGTCATCTCAAATGGCCAAGCTCCTTTCTCTCAGCCGGAGAGAATGGTGTCTTAGTTTTATCTGTTTATCTATTTCTAGCTCCATGGAGCCCAGCTGGTCAGTGATACAGAGGGTGTCACCCCCTCGTGTCCTTCCTAAAGGGTTGATATCCCTCCATCCCCAGGCTCCAGTCAGAGGAGCCATCCCACCACCTCTGGGTGATTCCAACCACATCCCAGCCCATCCCAACCTCTGCAGCTCCTCTTGTTTCTTCCCAGGCTTGGTGCACTGGCACTGAGGCCTTTGAGATGTCATTCATTCTGGAGATGTCACTCAGTGTGGAGAGGAGAAGGCTCTGAGGAGACCTTATTGTAGCCTTTCAGTATCTGAAGGGGGCCTGCAATAAAGCTGGTGAGGGACTTTTGAAAAAATCTTTGGAGCTATGGGGGTTAAAAGCAGCTCAAGCCCCAGGGATGAGTTGTGAGGCAGCAGGGAAGGGCTGTGCAGAACCTCTCCACAGTCACACAGTGTTTGCTGGCAGCCCAGCAGCTTCTCTGCAAGCTGCTGCTGGCCTGGGTGTCCCTGAGGGGAAAAAAAAGGGGGGCAAAAATACGTTTTGGCCACTTAGCTTCAACTGATAATATTTTTGTTGTTTGGGCTTTTTTTTGTACCCCACCATATATTCAGTGAGCAAAATGTATGTTTTTCCAAGGCAATCCTGGAGCCTTCAGAGCAGGAGATGTTTTCCCACGCGACGTGGATGGAAGCCCCTTCTGGCAAGCCCTCCAGGAACCCGTGGGCAGGTAAGGGCTTGGCTGGGGGTGCCCTGTGCCAGGGGCTGGGCAGGGTTTCCCTGGAGAAAGCTGGAGGGTGCCCACTGCCTGCACCCCGGGATGGGCATTCCCCTCCTGCTGGTTTCCTGCAGAAACTTGGGGGATTCTGATTGCTCGGCTTCAATATCCACTGGGCTGAGATGGGAACTGCTGGGTGCTCTGAGGTCAGTGCTCACTGTGCCTGACCCCCAGCACTGGGGGGAACCCTGGATCTGTGCAGCTCACAGCAAAGTCAGGAGTTGCACCTGGAATACTGAATAGAGCTTTGGAGCCCTCAGCCCAGGAAAGGTCCAGACCTGTGGGAGAGGGTCCAGGGAAGGGCCACAAAGATGACCAGGGGGCTGGAGCACCTCTGCTACCAAGATGGGCTGAGAGAGTTGGGACTGTTCAGCCTGGAGAAGAGAAGGCTCTGGGGGGGCCTTAGAGAACCTTCCAGTCCATGAAGGGGCTACAGGAAAGCTGGGGAGGGGCTTTTCACCAGAGAGAGTAGTGACAGGACAAGGGGTAAACTGAAAGGGGGTAGATTTAGGTTAGATAGTAGGAAAACATTCTTCCTCATGAGAGTGGCGGGATACTGGAATAGGTTGCCTAGAGAAGTTGCTGATGCCCTTCCCAGGAAGTGTTCAAGGCCAGGTTGGATGAGGCTTTGTGACACCTGGTCTAGTGGGAGATGCAGGGGCTTCGATCTTGATGATCTTTAAGGTCCCTTCCAACCCAAGCCATTCAGTGATTCTCTCCCTCCTTAGGAGCTGTGTCCTGACTTCTCTGCACTACCTGAAAAAGCTTGGGTTTTGTTCTGGGCAGCTCAGCAGACAGCAGTGAGACTCAGTGCCTGAGGCAAGTTGCTGCTTTTAAATTCTCTCCTGGCTGATGCCCTGCAGTGGGGTGTGGTTGGTGGCTAATTACAGCCATTGGTGGCTCATTTCAAAAGATGGGCTGCCTGTGGAAGGTCAGGCTGGTGCTGGGGCCTGCAGAGGATGTATTTGCAGCAGGGAACTTTAAGGTGATTGTCTGTGTAGCTGGGTGTGACACATGTGGCATGGTGACAGTTAATATTTGTGTTAACATATTCCCCAGAGTTAGGGAAAAGATAATTGTCCTGCCAGTAATTCCTGGTAGGCCAGGAGAATTCTAGATGTCCATTTCCCTCTAGTTATGGGTTAGACTTGTCTAGGGAAACACCCTGTACTTGTACAATGGCAGTGGAACTTTTGCAGTGAGCTCTGTGCAGTCAGAGCAAGCTAGTTTGCCATTTAAAGATGTGGTGAGAGACAAGAAGTGGTTGTGCAGACTGCAAAGATGGGATAAGCTGGTGGCAAAGAGCTCACAGCATTCAGCACAGTATTTGATACCAAAAGCCACCAGACACCAATAAAGAGGGTCACTGCCTAGCTCTGAGAATCCTAAGTACAGCCATCTGGGCATCATCCACACAAGAAGGGTTTTTTTTTACCCTCTCTAGGTGCTCATTGTAGTTGGTTATGAAGAAGCCTCTCCTCAGGGGAAGAACTGAACAAATCTTTGTATGACTCGTTCAGGTGGGGGAGAGTTTCTCAGCTTCTCTCAGATGCCTTTTCCTTTCCTTCCTCCCCCCCACCCCTGTGGATTGGTTCGGCCCCTTCTACCCCCTTCCCCCCCTGAATGTGGTTCAGCCTCGCCTACTGTTGCCCTGGCGACTCCCGTTGGTGGTGACTCTGCCGTTGTGGCTCCTGTGCTGAGCTGCGCTGGTCTCTGCCTCTCTGGCTGCTCCTGCTCCTCGCCGTTGGTTTGCTCCTTGCTCCCGCCTGATCCCTGCCTTTCTCCTCCCTCCCCTGTCCCTGCCTTTGCCCTTCCTTTCTCCAGACTCCCCCCTTTACACCCCCCTGGGCTTGGCCGGCTGCCTCCCGCTGCTCCCGCAGGGCTGTGCCCGTGCCGCAGCTCACTGAGCTCCTGGGATGGGGCTCTTCACCAAGAAGCAGAAGCTTCCCCACTTTGGCAGCGCTCCTAGGCAGCCCTGCGGTGCTGCCGCTGCCGGCACCGGCGCCCCTGAGCCTCAGTACCAAGGTCTGGGCAGGCTGCACCGCGCGGCTGCCCGCGGACACCTGGCCTGGCTGAGGCGCTGGCGCTGGTGGATCGAGTTTTGGGGCATCAACCGCCGCGACAGGGAGAATCGGTGAGGGGCTGTGGGCCGCTGCTGGGACACCTTGGGTGGCGTGCGGGAGCATCCCCCATGCAGGGTTTGTGTGGGATCGCCTTGGAGCTGTCTGGGGTTGTGTGAAAACCACAGCACAGCCTCGTTGCATCACAGCAAGTTAACAGATGGTTTTGAAGATGCTTTTGTTTGTTTCCCCTGCTGCTCTTTAAGAATTGCTGCTCTGGTGGATTTCTCTAATAAGGCCTGTATTTCTTTTTAAGCCTTTCCATGGAAAATGCCAGGCTGGAAGGCACAGTCCAGCAGCAAAGACGTATGATTGAAGCCCTTGAGGGAACCCTGCAAGCCTTTGCCTCAGTAAGCTGGTCCTCACCTTGCCTTGTTGTGAGCTCCTGAGCCTCCTTACCCATTGCTGTGGGGAAATGCTAAGATGAGGTTTTCCTGGAGAGCTGAGGGGAGCTCAGTTCCTGCTTTCTCCTGCATACAGGCTGCTGGGACAGCATCCTGGCCTGTCCCCAGCTTTCTGGTTTTGAGAGTTTTCTGTGGTACTTCAGGAAAGGCTCCTTAATGCTCTAAAAGTGCAGGATTTGTCCCAAATCCAGTGGTGTGACTGTTGTCTGCCCTAGGCCCTTCCTGGCCTCAGATGCTGCTTCAGACACTTGCTGTCCTGGGAATTCCCCAGGGGCTATTGATGGCAAGCAGCTTGTGCCAGAGGCCTGACTGGCATCCCCAGGCTGGAAAACAGACTCCCCAGAGCTTTTGCTGTGCAGAATTGCTTTTCCTTTGGCCACTCGGTGTGCCTTTGTTTTCCTGAAGCAGTGAAGAGGAATGCCTGTGGTATCATTGCCCATGCAAGCCTTGGAAGTCCCCACTGCTGCTGCTCAGTGGTTGGTTTTAGCTTGGATAAGGTGCTTTCAGCTGTGGTCTGTGTGAATAAATCATTTTTGTATTAACTGGTGCATGAGGGGTCTGGTGAAGACTGCTTGTGAAAGTGTGACTTTGCTGTAGTGCTGCTGAGGAGAGGAGAGGGAAAGCAGTCAGGGTGCTGGTCCTTCCCCTTTGGTTCACAGGGCATGGTTTTCAGATGTCCTGTGGGTGGCAAAAGCTCCTCCTGATGGTTTCCACTGAAGTTTCTTTGTGTCCCGCACGGTGTTCTCCCTCTCCTTGAAGAAAAGAGCAGAGGAGATGACTGCAACCAGTTTTACAGTGCCCTCAAACTATGGCCATTTTGATCATTGGTGTTGGGTATAATAGGAATAAAGAGGTGAAGAGGTGGATGTAATATTCATTTTTGGTAAGGAGGAGTCTGGAACTTTCAGGCTGGAAAGTCAGAGTGTGTCTTCTTGCTTCTTTTACTGCTTTTGTAGATTCATGACCGCCTGGAAGACTTGATGACCAGCTTAGGAGCTTCACGGGCAGCTGCAGAGGAGCAGCACCAGCAGCAGGTACATGAGAGGCTTGTGTGTTTTCTACTTTGCTTTTTCTTACAGAGTGCTGCTAAAGCATCCAGTAAACTTGTGTTCTAGATAGTTGAGCTGAATTAGCAGGTTCTGTTCCACTTTGGTGCTGGAACTGCTAGGAAAATCTTGGTCCCTTTGGGTAGCAGCATAAATAGCACTGCTGATCTGAAAAGTTTTTCCTTTTGTCACTGTTGCTTTCACAGCTGCAAAAGCAGATTGTGCCATCTCTGCCATCAAAGGATTTGCACAGCATGAGGAAAAAGAGGCTGAAGCCAAGATTGCACCCTGGAGACCACAGTTCTCCTCTTGGAAGGAGAAAGAATGAACTCTTGAAACAGGTGAGCCCAGGAAACCCTCCAGAGGACCAGCCAATTCCCAGCACCCCCTTGTTCACCTTTTTGTTGAGTACTTCTCTATTCAGGTGTTTCTCTTATTCCTGCTCTTCAGGCTCAGACTCCCTTGTGATTTAGGGATCCTCCAGGAAGCAGATAAAAGCTAGCTAGGTCCCTGTGTGTAAATTTTGGAGTGGTTGTATCAGGCAGAGTTGCTGGTGTGGTTTGCTATCAGCTGACCACATTGAGTAAGGATGCAGTTGCCCATGTTTTCCTGTATTTCTTCTGGTCATCTTCTGACCCCTGTGTTTCTGGTCAGGGTAAAATGTTTCATGCTTCCAGTTCAGTGTCTGGAGGAGCTGCGGCATGCTTTGAGGGTAGTGGGAGCCTAAAAACCTTGCAGAAAAACATACTTAAGGAACAGGGGGCAAATGAACTAGTGCCTGGGAAACAAGAAAGAGCTGCCAGATTCCAAGGAGCAGTCTTTCCCTTTTCTCCTTTTCTGCAGAGGTAAAAATATAAGTACAAATTCAGGGCAGCTGCCAGCTCTTGGCTGGTTTGGCTGAGAGAACAGCAAGAGGGAGAAGAAACGTGAATCAAAATCACCTCTTTGCCTTTGCTTCAGTGGGGGCATCTGTTTTCATTGTTAGATACTGGCCTGTTGGGTGGGAAATCTGATGAAATATTCTCAGGAATTGTCCCTTGGCTTTCTGTGGCAGTTGGCTGACAGATGGAGGTGTAGTGCAGCTGCTGTGGGGGGAAGGTGAGGTGCAGGTCCTGCCTGTAGATCCTGTTGTGTGCCCAATAGCAAAGCAGTTCTGCTGATGGGTAAAGCTGAAAAGGTGATGTGCAAAGCAGTCTCTGCAAGGGCACCTCAAGGGCTGCTGTTGTGTAGAGGCAGGGAGATGGGAAGAGTCCCCACAAGGCTGTCAGGGTCCATGAGCTCCAGGGGCAGGAGCAGTCCCACACCCCCTCCCCAAGAAGAGCAGCAGAGCTCTGGTAGCAGAGAGCCATGGGGATGAGCCAAGAGTGCAGATCCCCAGGGCAGCCCCTGGGGACAGGCAGATCTGCATTCCTGCCAGGACATGGTGTCCATGGGTGAGGGTCAGGGCTGAGAGCAGGGAGACCCAGCCCAGGCCACCATGTGGAATGCCACCATCACTCAGAAGAACTGTATGAAGCTGGCTTTGCCCAAGTTCACCCTCAGTGCCCATCTTAGGCACGACTTGAGCTGGAGAAAGTTCAGGTTTTGCTTTTGTAAATGGTGTCATTGCTTCCCCGGGCACGGTGCAGTGAGGTGATGCAGAAAATGTTGTTGAACTTGTTGCTCACTAGTGGCTGCCTCAGCCCACATTTCCCTTGTCCTGGGGACCCAGAAGCAGAGTTCCCCAAAGGGCTTTTGAGGTGGTTATTGCTGTTGAGTAGCATGAAAGAAAAGTCACCTGCCTTTGCTGGGGCTCATGATTAGTGCAAAAGTTTGTCAAGTTTTTGTGTTTCTCTTGGAAGAGTTATTTTGAATGACAGGGAAGGTCATTCTATGGAGGCATATATAAATAAAATCAGAGAAAGTTTAGGGTTGGAAGGGACCTCAAACGATCATAGAGTCCAACCCCCTGCTAGAGCAGGATCACCTGCAGGAGGTCACATAGGAACAGATCCAGGTGGGGTTTGAATGTCTCCAGAGAAGGAGACTCCACAGCCTCCCTGGGCAGTCTGTACCAGTGCTCTGTCACCCTCAGGGACAGAGGGAAAAAAATTCTCCTCATATTTATATGGAACCTCCTATG
The DNA here is from genome assembly GCA_023079485.1 of Archilochus colubris. Taxonomy (NCBI): domain Eukaryota; kingdom Metazoa; phylum Chordata; class Aves; order Apodiformes; family Trochilidae; genus Archilochus; species Archilochus colubris. Next base: position 24,761,551 of record CM041114.1, on the reverse strand, counting down.
CTCAAGCATGTATCCATTGTCTCTTTTCCTGTCAAATAAGTGAAGTTTCTTCCTTCTGTTAGAGCCTCTTTCAAGTTTCCACCATGCCAGTTTCCTCCTCTTTTAATGACTGACAGGATATCAGGTTTGATGTTGAATGGATACAGAAAAAGTCTGCTTCTGGAGGGGGGAAGAGAAGGACAGAGCTGTAGCTGACCATTGGGACCTAACAGAAGGCTGATATTTCCTGCACATTTTTAAAGTAAACGGCTGCTTTCACCTAAAGTGGAGAATACATCTTCCTCCTTCAGTAAAGGCCATGTTCTGAACCACTATTTCAAAATTTCTCAGGGTAGAGAAAAAATAGATGGTGTGTTTGTCAGTTCCATAATGAAGCCTGACTGTGGTGACAGTGTGTAAAAATTCCTCTAAAGCATGGGACGTGGTGTTTGTGCTGAAACCAGAAGGTGGGCAGGTATGGGTGTGTTTGACTTCCCATGGGCACACGAGTGTAGTGGAACAAAGCAATCAGACACCTCTGATTACCTAGAAGTTGGTGTGAGCTGGTATCAAATCCACCTGTGCCCAATCAGGGCAGGCCCCCTATTGAGCATGTGCAAGACCAGGGGGCCAATAAAAGGTGAAACTCACGCCCACAGACTAGCTCACTCTTGGGTTAGATGAGAGAGACTGGTAGCTCTCCGAGTGCTGTATTACCTTCATTGCGCCACTAGGGCTCATCGCCTCTAGGGTGAGGCTCTCTGTGGAGTCTCAAACTCGGGGCCTTCGGCATTGCAGTACTGGGTCTTAACCAGCTGCACCACGGGACTTCTCTTCTATCCTGCTGAGTTCCTTTTCTTTTCTGTTTGTTTGTTTTGTGTCTCCCTCTACAGCTTGATGAACTTTTTTGGAAGCTGGAGTTAGAGCCTGAGGCAGGCATGCAGGGAGAAATCCAAACTCAGGCCTCAGGCTCAGTGAGCAGAGATGTCCAACCTGGGGAGGAACCAGGAGCAACTGGAGAAGCCCTAACAGCAGCTGCACGCAGAGGTGAGAAACATCACCCCTCAGTTCTGAGAACAGAAGCCACCAAAGTGGCAGGGTGGGAGACTCCTTCTCTGAGGAACCCTTTTCTCTCTGCCCTCTCCTACAGAGACAGTGTTCCTTCTTTAGCAGCTTTGATGAATAACAGTGCTGAGAGGGAGGGATTCTTTCTGAAGGAGAAGAATTCTTGCCCGTGGTAGCTCTGGGGTTCTGCCTGGGTTGCTGAGGGGAGTGAGGAGGCTCAGGTGCCTCAGGGAGGAAATCTGTGCCCTTGCCACTGGGCAGGTTCAGCTGAGGGGTGGGAGAGTTCCCTTTTTCTTTGTGGTGGGTAAAAGTGTGTTACCTGCTTCAGGAGCAGGCAGCTTCCCAGGACAGACTGGAACAGAGCAGAGCCCATGACCATGATGAATTCAGAGAGAGAGCTGCTGCTCTGCAGAATTGGAGACCTTGAACAGGAATTGGACACTGAGAGGACCCTGAGGGAGAGCATTGTTCTAAAGCAAAAGTATGAAAAGCTTTATCTGGAGGAAGTGAAAAAGAGAAGATGCCTACATTGTTGAGGGCGGAGTGTGGATCAACTGGAAGGCAGGAGGTCTCTGCAGAGGGACCTGGACAGACTGGAGAGTTGGGCTGATTACAATGGGATGAGGTTTAACACGGCCAAGTGCCGGGTCCTGCACTTTGGCCACAACAACCCCATGCAGCGCTACAGGCTGGGGACAGAGTGGCTGGAGAGCAGCCAGGCAGAAAGGGACCTGGGAGTCTGGATCAACAGGAAGCTGAACATGAGCCAGCAGTGTGCCCAGGTGGCCAAGAAAGCCAATGGCATCCTGGCCTGTATCCGGAACAGCGTCGCCAGCAGGTCCAAGGAAGCGATTCTGCCCCTGTACTCAGCCCTGGTGAGGCCACACCTCGAGTACTGTGTCCAGTTCTGGGCCCCCCAGTTCAGGAAGGATATCGAGGTCCTGGAGCAGGTCCAAAGGAGGGCAACCAGGCTGGTGAAGGGACTCGAGCACAGACCCTATGAGGAGAGGCTGAGAGAGCTGGGGCTGTTCAGCCTAAAGAAGAGGCGGCTCAGGGGAGACCTCATCGCTCTCTACAACTGCCTGAAAGGAGGGTGTAGCCAGGTGGACGTTGGTCTCTTTTGCCAAACGACTTTCAACAAGACAAGAGGGCATGGTCTTAAGTTGTGCCAGGGGAAGTTAAGGTTAGATAGTAGAAAGAATTTCTTTATGGAGTGATCAAGCATTGGAATGGGCTGCCCAGGGAAGTAGTGGATTCTCCGTCCCTGGAGATATTTAAAAAGAGACTGGATGTGGCACTCAGTGCCATAGTCTAGCAACTGCAATGGTGGTTCAAGGGTTGCACTCGATGATCTCTGAGGTCCCTTCCAACCCAGCCAATTCTATGATTCTATGAAAACAGACTGAGAAGGTGGGTACATGCTTTTTGCAATGTTTTAAGGGATGACTTTTTTCTCGTGTGTTTTCCTCCAAAACTTCCTCTTCTACATCTGGTCAGCCTTCTATCTGTAAACATGAGATGGCATATTTGTGAGGCATGGGTAAGCATTTTGAAATCCTGTTCTTTACTACTGCTGAAGAGAATCCATGAGCAGGGCTGTTCCAGTTGATTTGTAGTTCCAAATGATATGGTCTGTTTCTGTTCCTTTTCTGATGTTGTTTTCCATCTACACTCTTGTGTCACAGGAGACTTGGCACTGTTGATGTTTTAACTTGCTTCATTTACATGTGGGCCATGTTTTTCTTTCTCCCTGAAGAAGACCTTTGAACTGAAGGCCATTTTTCTTTCTTGTTCATCTCCTTAATAATCAATAGTCCCTTTTCCCTGTAGCCAGGTACAAGGTTTGTAGCCAAGTACTGTTCAGTGTTGGGTGGAATTTTATACTGGCAATGTTTTGTCTCTTGATGCTGTTGGGTTTTGATTCCAGCTTAGTGATAGAAACCCTAATGCTGCAAAAATGTTGCAGTTGCTCTTTGGTCCAATGGAAAGAATGACTGCTGCAGAGTACTTTCAGCCCTGATGTATTTGTCCTGCTGTGGCTTCTGTGGCAGTGAAGGGTCTGTGGGGTGAGAGTGCAGGGATTTCAGCTGTTAGAGTGGAACTTGTTGAAACTCTAGGAGTAGGCTGGTTTACCCCTCCTTGCCAGTTGTGATCTTCAGAAAGTTCTTGGTTGCGAGAGTGGCTGTGTCAGGAGTGCCAGTGCTGCTGTGGAGTTGGGCTCCCAGCCTCTGAGTATCATCTCCCAGAGTCTCACAGGGTGCAGCTCACTCTGTGCTCCAGCAGCCTGGGTGGGGAGGCAGTCAGTCAACACTGCTTTCTGCAAAAGAGTTCTTGGGGAGGTGAGTGCTGCCAGGGAGCCCAGTATGAAGAGATGTGCAGTGAGATGAGAAGTACCTGCTCGGGGGGAGGTTTGGGATAGCTTGTTGGGATACCTTTTCCAGGGAGGTGGGGGGAAGGAGAACAGTGCAGGCAAGTTCTATTCCCCAAAGGGTCTGTATTTTGCCTGGCCCTTCATTCCCTTTTCCAGAAATCAGTGTGCTGGCTTTATTCTCCCCTCGGGGACTGCTCTCAGCTGCCCCTCTCCTCTGCCCTGCAGCTCTCAGAGCGGCTCCTTTCCCCTGCTTGAAGATGTTGATGGCAGAGGCACTGTGGCTGCTGTGAGAGCTGTGTTTGGATTGGGTGTGCTTGAAATGCTCGAGTAGCGCAGCTGGCAAAATCTCTAGTGTTTGAGGAGCTGGTTCTGAGACTTTTCTCCCCAAACCCCCCTGGTTCTGTTCAGGCAGAGTTTCTGGTGGCTGGTCTGTCCTGCTGCCAGGGAGCCTGGGGAGCATGGGGCACGGGTGTTTCTGCTGGGCTGTAGACTCCAGGAGCTGGCACAATTCTTCAGAGGAGCGTTACTGCTCCTTGCCTGTCAGGAGGGATGCTTCATGAGCTCTCCTGAAACTGCTGTGACACTATGGGTCATGAGACAGGATTCCTCCAGCAGGCTGCAGTCAGACTTCTTTCAGTTGTCTCCTGATTCAAAAACCAATCCCCACCCAGAGTGCAGATATTTGGTTTATTAAGATCTGCCCAGAAAAGGTGCCAGGAGACATTTCCCCTAAGCCTGAGGCCTTTGGAGAAGGCTTTAGGGTTTGGGATGCAGACCAAAGACACAGAAGAACCTTCAGGACAGGAAAGGCTGCCTTGGTCGTTGTCCTCCTGGTTTACACCTGAAAGCACTGATTGAACAGCTTCTTATCTCCAGGCTCCTGAGGTCTTTGTTTTGTGCTCAGGTCAGGAAGTGTGTCCTCCCATTCCCTCCTCCCCATCCCCATTACACCAGCCCTTTAGGTTTTTAAGACTGGAATAACTTTTGTAGCTGTTAACCCTTTTCTTTCAACGATAAATCCTCCCTTTGGGACTCATGAGGGTATTTTACACAGCCCATAACCTTCACTTTTGTGCTTGTAGAACCATGAATCACAGAATGGTTTGGGTTTGAGGGGACCTGAAAGATCATCTAGCTCCAACCCCCTGCATGGGCAGTGACATCTCCCACTTGACCAGGATGCTCTAAGCCCCATCCAACCTGGCCTTGAACACTTCCAGGGATGGGGCTGCCAGAGATTCTCTGAGAAACCTGGACTAGTGTCTCATCACCCACACAGAAAAGAATTTCCCTGCTCATATCTCAAGTCAATCACCCATCTTAAATTTTGAAACCATTCTCCCTCTCGTCTGGTCACTTTGAGCCCTTGTCTAAAGTCCCTCCTCATTTGATGATTCTGTGATAAAATGTGTAACGCTTGGAAGTGATGGAGGGGGTTCCAGGTGATCATTCCCAAAGTTCACATCCCTTTGGACAAGTGTTGCAGTTTGGGAAGTTTTTAATCACTTGAAAACTGTGGGAAAACAATCTGCGGAGGCTTAAGGATTCCATGTACGCATCAATGTGATTGCAGGAAAATCGTTTATTAAGAACTCACATCCACTATATATAGAGAAGTCTTATTTATATTATGTTATCAGGCAGGTGGCTTTGTATTCCAATCAACATACCATTCTCACGGAACCATCTTCTCACATAATTATTTTCCTCTCCTGTTGCCAATTAGTTATCTCTTTCCCATTAGCTTATTCTCAGGCCTCTAACTAGGCCTCAATAAGTATTAACCCAATGTAGCCTAAGTTGAAGTAAGTCAGGATTGCTCACAACCTGTATATTTCTGAACTGTTTCCCCAACATATTCCCCTTTTTGTTTTTTGAGCAATTCTGACTTATTTCATTACATAAGATAACATGCTAATGATATATTGTCATAAACAGCATACTAATAATGCAAAAGCAATAACATACATACTGATGCAAAACCAATAATAACATATATACTGCTGCAAAACAATAACAACATGCTAGTAATATAAAAGCAATAATAATGTATATAACTAATAAGCCTTATCTAATTAAATCTGCAAGCCAACAAGCTAACTGGTATATTTTATGACTTTTATCAATTCTTTACCAAAGGCTTTTCTTCTTGCTATGTGTGATACCAATGAAACAGCAAGAAACCCAAATTTCAAATTTTCCCTTATATTCTAGGCCTAATTCTTACATTGACCAGTTTGATCGCAAATGTTATTATTGATAACTCATTAGTGCTTTCATGAGGTCACGCTCTTTTTTCTTCTCATAAGGGTATACGCTCTTCCCTTGTCTTTTCCCTCTTTTTTTTTTTTTTTTTTTTTTTATATGTGCCTGCAGCCTTCCACACGGCTCAACACACCAAAAAAAAAAAATTCTGTTTCATAGATAGTGAAATTCTCCTTTCAAAGAAAAGAAAATATCACTATGTTTTATGAGTAGCAGATAACCCTTAAGTTATTCGCTACCAAAATGCAGGTCTGGACATCTGATGGCCAGAACAATGTAAAAATATTTCTCACTTCTGCTGCATACCTTTAAGAAGGCATTAGAGAAAACTTGTCTCTTTTTGTCCTTTTAATGAGGCTCTGTGGTGTCCTTTCCTCCCCCTCCCAGCAGGGCTCACAGCTACAGTGTCTGCGGGGGCAGAGGCCACTCCTGCAGCTGTAACCAGCTTGCTGAGAGCACTCGCCAAGCACGCGAAGGGGGGTGGAAAAGCAGCCGCGGGGGAAAGAGGACGGGGGGGGGGGGGTAGATTTTCTTTCTCTCCGCAGCAATTCTCAGCCTCTGAAAAACATTCTCATGAATCTTTCGTACTCCTTACCAATATATGAGAAAAACTTAACAACACCTATCAAAACTTTCAAAACCCAAAACACTATTACTACTAAAATCTGGTGGAATCAGCCTAAAATAAAAGAAATCAATACAATCTCCCAAACCAAATACTTGTATCAGAAATATTATCACTGTGGATCCACATTTAAAGGCCTTTGTTTCCATGGTCGAACCCATCTGCTCGGTACCCAACGCACTCCAGTACCTGTAAGTAAGCACATATAACCCCGACCAGTCAGTTTCACCTCTGCTGGCCCTTCCCATTGTACAGTGATGGAATTCTTGAATTCCACCAAAATTTTGTGGGAAGATTCCGAAGCAAAGTCTGCTAAAGCTTTTTGGTGAATCAGTATCGGAGGTTCTGTACGATCTCCTGTAAGGCGTAAATAGTTCATGACATACACAGCCTTACTTAACCGGTCCTGAGGAGGACTACCTTCCTCCCCCCTTTTTTGTCTTTCAAGGAGTGTCTTTAGTACCGAATGGCAACGTTCCACTATTGCTTGACCCGTAGGGTGGTGTAGCGGGAGGAGAGCGAGGTTGGCGTCGCCGGGTTGGATAGATGAGCGATGTAGCCTAACGTAGAGTTGCTGCGAGATTAGCCTGCTGCTGAGGACGCAACCAGCCACGCTCGAAGCTAGCTCTGGAGTGAGCCACCTGGTGGATGTGAGACTCACTATTTATTGGTCCACGGCCTCGCGCATGCTCCGTGGGGCCCTGCCTCAACTGGGCACAGGTGTAGTGGCTCACACCCACTCCTTGGTGATTAGCAGACTCCTTATGTTGTTCCCCTACATTTCCCCCCTTTTTTTTTTCTTTTTCTTTTTTTTTTTTTTTTTAAAGGGGGGCAGGGGTGTTGTTGATCTATTTGTCCCTTTTTGGTGTATATGTGGCAGGGCGCGTCCACTTGCTGGGCACCCAGAGGGGTCCGTGGTCCGTGGACACACAGCTGTAGCCCCTCCCGGTGAACAGCAGCGGTTTGGGCCCTAGCCACTGGCCTGTTGCTAGGTCTTTATAGAAGATTTGGATATCTGGCATGCGGTGGACTTTTTGCGATGAATAGTGTAGCACCACAGGGGGTTGCTGTGATTCACGGCTTGGGCTAAGGAAATTTAACGTGAAAAGTACTTTGCCCAGCCGCATCTGTGGATCCAAGTCCTTGCTGTCTCTTTGTTTCTGTAAGTACGTCTTCAGGGTGCGATGAGCTCTTTCTACTATTGCTTGCCCTGTAGACGAATGAGGGATTCCTGTAATGTGTTTTACCCCCCAAGTAGCAAAAAATTGTTTGACCTTCCCGCCTGTATAGGCGGGTGCATTGTCGGTCTTTACTACTTGGGGGACCCCCATAACAGCAAAACAACTGGTCAGATGTCGAACCACATGCAGAGCTTTTTCCCCTGTCTGGGCTGTTGCCCAGAGCACGCCTGAAAAAGTGTCTATCGACACATGGACATATTTTAAACGTCCGAATTCTGGGACATGGGTGACGTCCATTTGCCAGGTTTCGTCAGCTTGCAACCCACGTGGGTTTACTCCCATTCCTAGGGCAGGGCCAAATTGTGCGCATTGGGGACATGCTCTAACAATCCCTTTTGCGTCCTCCCACGGGATGGAAAACATGCGCTTCAATGCCCTTGCATTCTGATGGAATAGGGAGTGGCTGTTTTGAGCCTTAGCAAACTGACTTACCGGGCTCTGGAGTCCTAGGCTGACCAGAGAGTCAGCCTTTGCATTACCTTCCCCTAGTCCCAAGGATGTTTTATGACTTCGGATATGCAATATGCAACAGGGCTCCGTCCGGACTTTTAATGCTCGTTGTAACATATGGAAGAGCTCCAGCAGCCGCTTGTTCTGTATGGGTTTAATAATAGCATCTTCTATGCGATTGGCCACTCCGACTGCATATTGTGAGTCGGAGACGATATTAAGGGGGGTCTGTTTC